>JAQJVL010000665.1:405696-457190 GCA_035578905.1 Stictocephala bisonia | reverse complement strand
GATGTTGTACATTATAACATAATAAACATACTTATAACTTATGTGCAACTGCTGGCTGTTGGGAGGGGATACTGCGGATGTTGTACATTATGACAAAACAAACATTCTTCATGAACTAGTGAGAACTGCTGGCTGTGAGAAGGGAGATACCTGACGTGTACTTTAACATAACAAAAAGTCCTCATGAACTATGTAGAACTGCTGGCTGTGGGGAGAGGGTACACTGATGTTGGTATACATTATGACATAATGAACATATCTCATGAACTCGTGAGAACTGCTGGCTGTGGGGGAGGGGATTACTGCTGTCTGTAGTATATTATGGACATAACAAACATTCTCATGACCTATGTAAAAACTGTTAGCTGTGGGGGAGGGTATACTGCTGTTGTAGTATATTATTGACATAACAGAACATTCTCGTGACTATGTGAGAACTGGCTGGCTGTAGGGGGAGGGGGTTCTGCTGATGTAGTACATTATGACATAACAAACATTCTCATGACCTATGTAGAAGTGTTGGTAGTGGGTATAAGGATACTGCTGATGTAGTACATTATGACATAACAAACATTCTCATGAACAATGTGAAACTGTTGGCTGTGGGGGAGGGGGTACTGCTGATGTAGTACATTATACATAACAAACATTCTCATGAACTATGTGAGAACAGCTGGCTGTGGGGGAGGGGATACTGCTGATGTAGTACATTATGACATAACAAACATTCTGATGGAACTATGTGGAAGTGTTGGTAGTGGGTATAAGAATACTGCTGTTGTCGTACATTATGACATAACAAACATTGTCGTGAACTATGTGAGAACTGCTGGCTGTGGGGGAGGGGGTACTGCTGATGTTGTACATTATGACATAATAAACATTCTCATAAACTATGTAAGAACTGCTGGCTGTGGGAGAGGAGATACTGCTGATGTTTTACATTATGACATAACAAACATTCTCATGAACTATGTGAGAACTGTTGGCTGTGGGGAGGGGGTACTGCTGATGTAGTACAGTTATGACATAACAAACCTTCTCATGAACTATGTGAGAACTGTTGGTTGTGGGGGAGGGGTACGCTGATGTTGACATATATGACATAACAAACATACTCATGACTAAGTGAGAACTGTTGGCTGTGGGGGAGGGATAGTGCTGATGTACTATATAATGCCATAACATACCTTCTCATGACCTATGTGAGAACTGTTGCTGTGGGGAGTGGATTCTGCTGATGTAGTACATTGACATAACATAACATTCTCATGAACTATGTGAGAACTGCTGGCTGTTGGGAAGGGATACTGCTGATGTATACATTAATGACAAAACAAACTTCTCATGAAACTATGTGAGGAAACTGCTGGCTGAGGGGAGGGGATACTGCGATGGTAGTACAATATGTCATAACAAACATTCTCATGAACTATGTGGAAAGTGTTGTCAAAGGGTATAAAGGATACTGCTGATATCGTACATTTTGACATAAACAAACATTTCTCATGAACTATTGAGAACAGCTAGGCTGTGGAGGGGTACTGCTGAGTAGTAACATTATGACCATAATAAACATTCTCATGAACTATGTGAGAACTGTTGGCTGTGGGGGAGGGGTTACTGCTGATGTTGTACATTATGACATAAAAACATTTCATGAACTATGTAGAGAATGTTGGCTGTAGGGGAGGGGGTACTGCTGATGTTGTACATTATGACATAAAAACATTCTCCATGAACTATGTGAGAGCTGTGGCTGTGGGGGAGGGTTTACTGCTGATGTTGTACATTATGACATAATAAACATTCTCATGAACTATGTGAGAACTGTCTGGTGTGTGGGGAGGGATACTGCTGATGTAGTAATTATGACATAACAAACATTCTCATGAACTATGTGAGAACTGCTGGCATGGGGGGGGGGGGAAATGCTGATGTTGTACTTTATGACATAATAAACATTCTCATGAACTAGTAAAGAACTTTTGGCTCTGGGGGGGGTGTACTGCTGATGTTGTCCCTTTATGACATAATAAACATTCTCATAAAACTATGTGAGAACTGTAGGCTGGGGGGGAGGGGGGTACTGCTGATGTTGTACATTATGACATAATAAACATTCTTATGAACTATGTGAGAACTGCTGGCTGTTGGGGAGGGGATACTGCTGATGTTGTACATTATGACATAACAAACATTCTCATGAACTATGTGAGAACTGCTGGCTGTGGAGAAGGAGATACTGCTGACGTTGTACATTATGACATAACAAAAAGTCTCATGAACTATGTGAGAACTGCTGGCTGTGGGGGAGAGGGTACAGCTGATGTTGTACATTATGACATAATGAACATTCTCATGAACTATGTGAGAACTGCTGGCTGTGGGGGAGGGGGAGTACTGCTGATGTTGTACATTATGACATAATAAACATTCTCATGAACTATGTGAGAACTGGTGGCTGTGGGAGGGAGTGGGTACTGCTGATGTTGTACATTATGTCATAATAAAATATTCTCATGAACTATGTGAGAACTGCTGGCTGTGGGGAGGGGGGTACTGCTGATGTTGTACATTTATGACATAATAAACGTCTCATGAACTATGTGAGAAACTGTTGGCTGTGGGGGGAGGGGGGTTCTGCTTACGTTGTACATTATGACATAATAAACATTCTCAGGAAATATGTGATAACTGCTGGCAGTGGGGAGGGGGTGTACCTAATGACGTTGTACATTATGACATAATAAACATTCTTATGAACTATGTGATTAACTGCTGGCTGTGGGGGGGAGGGGGGTACTGCTGACGTTGTACATTATGACATAATAAAAATTCTCATTAACTATGTGATAACTGCTGGTCTGTGGGGGGAGGGGGTACTTCTGACGTTGTACATTATCGACATAATAACATTCTCATGAACTATGTGATAACTGCTGGCTGTGGGGGAGGGGGGTTATTGCTTGATGTTGTACATTATGACATAATAAACAATGTCTCATGAACTATGTGATAACTGATGGTTGTGTGGGGAGGGGGTACTGCTGATGTTGTACAATATGACATAATAAACATTCTCATGAACTATGTGAGAACTGTTGGCTGTGGGGGAGGGGGGTACTGCTGATGTTGTACATTATGACATAATAAACATTTTCATGAACTATGTGAGAAATGTTGGCTGTAGGGGAGGGTGTACTGCCTGATGTTGTACATTATGACATAATAAACATTCTCATGAACCTATGTGAGAGCTTGTTGGCTGTGGGGGAGGGTGTACTGCTGATGTTGTACATTATGACATAATAAACATTCTCATGAACTATGTGAGAACTGCTGGCTGTGGGGAGGGATTACTGCTGATGTAGTACATTATGACATAACAAACATTCTCATGAACTATGTGAGAACTGCTGGCTATGGGGGAGGGGGGTCGGGGTACTGCTGATGTTGTACATTATGACATAATAAACATTCTCATCGAACTATGTGAGAACTGTTGGCTGTGGGGGAGGGAGGTACTGCTGATGTTGTACATTATGAATAATAAACATTTCTAATGAACTATGTGAGAACCTGTTGGCTGTGGGGGAGGGGGTACTGCTGATGTTGTACATTATGACATAATAAACATTCTCATGAACTATGTGAGAACTGTTGGCTGTGGGGGAGGGTGTACTGCTGAGTTGTACATTAAGACATAATAAACATTCTCATGAACTATGTGAGAACTGTTGGCTGTGGGGAGGGGGGTACTGCTGATGTTGTACATTATGACAAATAAACACTTCTCATGAACTATGTGAGAACTGCTTGCTGTGGGGAGGGGGATGTTGGGTTGATGTAGTACATTATGACATAACAAACATTCTCTTTAACTAAGGTGGGGAATTTTGGGCCCCCTTGTGGGGGGGTTTGATGCTAAATGGTTTTTTTTAAAAATGACATTAATAAACATTCTCATAACAAAGGTGTGAAACTGTTGGCTTTTGGGGGTTTGGGGTGTTCTGTTGGGATTTGGGAAACATTTATGACATAAAAAAAAAACATTCTCATGAACTAGGGAAAATTTTGGGGCTGTGGGGGGGGGGGAACTGCTGATGTTGAAACTTTAGACATAATAAACATTCAAAAGGGAACTTTGTGAAAAAATTTTGGCGGTGGGGGGGGGGGGGGTTTACGGGCGGGGATTTTAAACAAAAGGGACATAATAAACTTTAGCTTTTCAAAAAAGGGTTGGGGGGGGGGGGGGGTGTAGGGCTGATTTTGAAACATTATGACTTTAATAACATTTTTTTTGAATTTGGGGTGGAACGGGTTTGGTTTGGGGGGTGGGTTTGGGATTGGTATTTTTGAAATTTTTTTAATTAAAAAAATTTAAATTTTTGGGAAAAGGGTTGTGGTTTGGGGGAGGGGTTTGGGTGGGGAAATTTTAAATTAGGGAATAAAAATTTAGTTATTTGGGGGTTGGGGGGGGGGGAGGGATTGTTTTTATTTTTTATTTTTTTAATTTAAAAAATTTATAATTGGGGTGTTGGGGGGGGGTGGGGGTTTGGGGAGGGTTGAAATTTTAAAAATTTTTATAAATTTTGGGAAACGGGTTGTGGGGGAGGGGAGTGTTTGGGTTTAGGGTTAAAAATTTTTAGGGAATTTTGTGGTTTTGGGGTGGGGGGGGTGGGGGACTGCGATGTTTACTTTTAAAACATAAAAAACATTCTCAAAATTATGGAAAACTTTTTGGGCTTGGGGGGGGGTTTTTTAATTTGCTGATTTTGTACATTTATAATAATAAAAATTCCATGAACAAATGGGGAAAAACTGTAGGCTGTGGGGGGGGGGGGGGGGTTTACTGCTGATTTGTACTTATAAATTAATAAACTTTCTCATGAAAATTATGTGAGAACGTAGGCTTTTTGTGAAAAGGGTGAACTGCTGATGTTTTTCTTTAAAGACATAATAAAAAATTCTCATGAACTTGGGGAGAATTTGGGGCCGGGTGGGGGGGGGGGTACGCTGATGTTGAAACTTTTAAAAACATAATAAACTTTCCCTCTTAAAAAATTGAGATCTGTTGGCTGTGGGGGAGGGGGTACTGCTGATGTTGTACATTATGACATAATAAACATTCTCATGAACTATGTGAGAACTGTTGGCTGTGGGGGAGGGTGTACTGCTGATGTTGTACATTATGACATAATAAACATTCTCATGAACTATGTGAGAACTGTTGGCTGTGGGGGATGGTGTACTGCTGATGTTGTACATTATGACATAATAAACATTCTCATGAACTATGTCAGAACTGTTGGCTGTGGGGGAGGGTGTACTGCTGATGTTGTACATTATGACATAATAAACATTCTCATGAACTATGTGAGAACTGTTGGCTGTGGGGGAGTGGGTACTGCTGATGTCGTACATCTACCAAAAATAACGTCTTACACACAATATATATTTCAATATATACAAAACTGCAACCACTACATAATTTATTCTTTTCTTCTAACTTTACTCAAGACTTAATCAAGTACTGTATTTGTGAATAACACGGAGTCCTAAACACTTCCTAGTTTTTTATGTGAGTTATCTTTTTTGTCGATTTGTAAAATATGATTGAATGTGAAACAATAAACATAAAAAAGAAAAGTCTTACGGTAAAAAAGCCATTAAATGTATTAAATGTTCTATAAAATATTTAATAAACAAGGTGATGTTTTGTAGAAGTCCCTATGCTAAATCCAACATGTTGTCATTTCATATGCCATAAAGGTAATAAAATACCATTGGAAACCAATATCTATTGGTTGGATATTATATGGTGAGTCATTAGGTTTTGTCCATCATTTTGACAGTTCTACTTTGGTAAAAATAAATGTTTCCGTTAGTTCTGTGAATGTTTACTGTTAAGAGAGTGATATTGTAATTTCACTAATTAAACTTTGCTTTCACGGGGAATCTGAATATTTTTCTGAATTAGAAGGGTTTGACTATTTATTTACCAAGCAACATATAAATAGGAACGACGGACTCGTCGTTTATGCCAATACTGATCTGGGCGTTTCCTGCACACAAATTCAACTTGGCCAGTCAAACGGTCTTCAGTTAGACTTCGTGATTGGTTCAAGGCCATACAGCGCTCTGGCAGTGTATAGAAGCCCTGCCACGGATTGCGATACGTTTAATAAATCACTGGAACATTACTATAGCTCTACAATAAGAAATTGTACATATATTTTTGTTGGGGATATTAATATTGATATTTTGTCAGGAAACGTGGATTATCATAGAGAAACGTACCTTGACTGTCTCACGGGGGCTGGTCTGACCTGTTGTATTGATAAACCTACTCGTGTGACACAAGAATCAAGTACATGTATTGACCATATTTTTACTAATCACATAGATGACAGTGCGATCGCTACCTTTATTCTTGAAACCGATATTACTGATAATTATATGATTGGACTGAAAATGAATCATTCTAAAGAAATTTCAACAAATACGCAACAAACCATCGAAACCAAAACTTATTTAGATTGGGCTCTTTTGAGTAGGAATTTGAGGGGGGAAGTTTGGAGTGACGTCGTGGAGTGCCTCGATCTTGACAGAGCTTGTGAATTATTTTCTGATAAGATTAAATTAGCAATAGAAAAAGCCACTAAACCTAAATTAAATTCAACCAAACTGAAAAAACTGAAACCCTGGATTACTTTGGACATTATAAAACTGATTAGACAAAGAGATAAAATTAGTAAATTGGTAAAAAAAATCCATTTAATCCTGAATATAGAATGCAATATCTTGATGTAAGAGCAAATATTAACCACCAAATAAAATCAGCTAAGACCAACTATTATAAAACCCAATTTGATAATTCGATAAGCAATCCAAAATTGTTTTGGAAAACCATTCGAGAAATTTCTGGTTTAGGGAAAGCAAAAAATAAAACAAATTTCAATAACATCATGGAGGGCAGCCCTTTGGATACTGCGAATTCATTCAATCAATATTTTTCTCAAATCGGAAAGAATTTGGCCGATAAAATTACTCCTTCAGGTCCACCTGTAGTAGATGATTCAGGTTTTCAAGCTGAATGTGAGTTTTCATTGAGTCCGGTGACTGAGGAACAGGTGAAGCGGTGTGTTAGGTCCCTCAGGGGTGGCTCTGCTCCCGGTTACGATAATATTCCCACAAGAGCAGTAAAAGATAATATTGAATTTTTAATTAATCCTCTAACGCATATTATTAATCAAAGTATAGCCTCGGGACTTTTTCCTAAGGTATTTAAAATAGCAAAAGTAATTCCTTTATACAAAAATAATGATAAGGCAGATCTTAATAACTATCGTCCTATATCTTTGTTGAGCGTTCTATCTAAAATTCTTGAGAAAGTTGTTAAGATCCAAACCCAAAGTTATCTTGAAGACAATAAGCTATTGTGTGACAATCAATTTGGCTTCAGGAAAGGAATAAACTCTTCTGATACATTTTATTTAATTAATGAACATATTATGAATTCAGTTAACCGCAACAATAAACTACTTATATGCTTTATTGATCTTGCCAAAGCATTTGATTCTTTAGATAGAAATATTCTTTTTAAAAAGTTAGAATTTATCGGATTCAGAGGTGTCACTCTCAAATGGTTTAAAAGCTACTTAAGTGATCGGCTTCAAGTTGTGGCACTTGACGGTCTTTTGAGCGAAGCGAGACCAATAGATTTCGGGGTTGTCCAGGGAAGTACCCTAGGACCTCTTCTGTTTCTTATTTATATTAATAATTTATCTAAAATTAATATCACATCCAAATTATTTTTCTTTGCAGATGATACTGCTTTTCTGGTCGAACAAAAATCATGGTTGGAGACCTTTAATTGTGCAACTCAAGATTTGAGTCCAATAAAAACTTGGTTTGACCAAAATAAGTTAACAATGAATATCTCCAAAACCAAATGTTTACCAATTGCACTGAGGGAAGGGAGCGAGCCACCAATGGGGATAACCTTAAGAGTTCACACATGTGGCAATTATATGAATTATAATTGTGACTGTTACAAAGTAGATAGAGTCAGCCAATATAAATATCTTGGAGTTATATATGACAATAAGTTAAAATGGGATCTTCATATTGCCTATATTAATAGAAAAATTAGAAAGTTAATTTTTGCCTTCAAGCAACTTCATGGAGTTTTAGATTTTAATTCAATTAAGTCTGTTTATTATGCACACGTCCAATCAGTATTACAATATGGCATCATATGCTGGGGAGGAGCTTACAGAACTCACATAGAACAACTCAATAAAAGCCAGAAATATTTACTTAAAATCATCATTGGCAAAGGCAAATCGTTTCCATCAATTGAATTATTTAAAACAACAAAAGTTCTAACAATTAGACAACTATTTATTCGTACTCTTATGCTTTTTATTCGTACTCGGAAATTATTAAATTTTTCTGTCAACTTGCATCATTATGAAACGCGGCATGCAGTAAGCTTAAACCCCTTAGTTCCAAAAATTTTCAAAACAGTTAATTATACTTGTTCACATTACATTGCTCACCTGTTGTTTAGAAATTTACCGAACCCTCTTAAATTTCCACAAGGTAGCTTATATGTTTATAAAACAATGATAACCAATTGGCTTATGGACCTGGAGGAGGAATCGGTTGAGGCCCTGATCAGTTCTGAGTATAGATGACCGCTTCATAACATTGCACTTCCTTCGTCCCTCTGACTTTCTGCCTCTTGCTCTGTGATTTCATTTTACTGCATAGTTCTTTTTTTTCCCCTTTTTCCATTGTGTTTATTTTTTTATATATACATATATATTTTTTTTTCTTTCATAATAACCCTAATCAAAGGCATTCAACATTTTCTTGTTTTAAATACCATCCAAAATTGTTTAGTTTTTATTTTTATTAAATTGCCATAACTCATATAATTGTGTATTTTATTCAGTTTGAATTTTTTATTTAATCCTGAATAAGATTAGTTTTAGTATTAATTGTTCATTGTACTGTTTAAGATTGAGTTTTTTTTTTACTCTCTATTTTTATTTTTGAATTAAAGAACTCCCTTCCACGCACAAGCCTTGGGCTTATGTGGAAGGTACTCACATATAAAACATGTAGATTTTTTTTTTCATCTACCTTTTGTATAACCTTGTAAGTGATATATATCGATGTATTTATTTTCTTCATATAACTATGTATCTATGTAACCTTATGATTTATATTTGAGTGAGTAAATAAAGATTTTGATTTGATTTTTAAAATGTTTCCAGTTTCAAATTAAAAATCCACTTTCTCATACTTCACACGTAGGAAATAATAAGTTAAGAGTTTGTAGTATAAGTTAGAATCTGAAAATCTCCTAAGTACATATATCTCTCAGCCAATACAACTATGGCAGTCCACCTCTTCTCTTATCAGAAACTAAGATCAATTGATACAGAGATACTCTTAGACACTCTACAGCACAAAGACCTTTCTAGCCCAACTAGCTCTTTTAATAACACAATTCCTGAAATGCCTTCAAAATCATTCTTCCTTCTCCTCATTGTCTGAGAATGCTATTTAATTAGTTGTTAATGTAATAATTTTTAAAAAATAGTTAATATATCCAGGAAGACGTCAAGGAGAGTGGAGTTTAATCCAGGCAACCAGCCACCCGTCGCCCTTATTCTAAAGGCCGCTTTACAAGCCTCCCCATTTACAAACAGGTCCATAGGGCGGAGTCCAGTGAGGACCTCCATCGCTGCCAATGGGGTTGTTCTAATTTATTTATTGACTAATTGACCCACCCGCCCGCACCATACATGTACAGTGGCATTGACCCACCCGCCCTCCCAAACACGTACAGTGGTATTGAATCACCCACCCACCCATACACGTACAGTGGCATTGACCCAACCGCCCATCTTTACACGTACAGTGACATTAACTCACCCGCCCGCCCATACACGTACAGTGGCATTGACCCACCCGCCCACCTACACCCAGAGTTGTTCAAACCCACGACCCAAATTTCCCCAATTTAAACTAGCTGAGATCCATCCCATACACCCACCCATACACGTACAGTGGTATTGAAATGAATTTACACAGGAATTAAAATTTCACATGTATTAAAAGAATGTATTTTAATAATCCACTGGTCATGACATGGACCAGTTGAATTTCAGGCCCAAACATACACCTGTGTCAAGGCAGGGAGTTGTGTCAGCGAAAAGGTCCTTGAGGTAGTACTTCAAGACCCGCAAACCTTAAAATATACGTGTGGGATTTTCGTTGTATAGATCCATACCACCCTATTCCAAACGACAGAATCTGCTGGACACATGTGCGCAATCAGTTTTTGGTTGGTGGTTGGTGTCAGTAGTATTAACCCACCCCCTCTCATTCATATACATTTTTTTTCAATTTTACATAAGTGAAAAAAATTATACATACGTGTAATTATAGTTACGTGGTACTGACCCACCCGCCCACCCATACACGTCACGTGATATTGACCCACCAACCCACTCATACACGTTATGTGGTACTAATTAAGTTAAATTAAGTTCGTTATTTACCACCATGACCTCCTGTGCGCACTGGTCACTCAGTTCGTGACACTCGGCAGACTTGATCTTGACACTTGTATCGAATCCACTGCATTTATCTACCGCAAGTGCCAGGTCGCCCTGCAACTCGTCAACAGTCCGAGTTAACTCCTGAATGTCTTTCAAGGAATTGTCCAATTTACACATAAGGCTTGTGATGTACACACGTACAGTAGTATTGGCCCACCCACCCACCCATACACGTACAGAGGTATTGACCCACCCGCCACCCGAACACATACAATGACATTAACCCACCCACCCACCCATACACGTAAAATTGTATTTACCCACCCACCCACCCATACACGTACAGTGGTATTAACCCACCCGCCCACCCATAGACACGTACCGTAGTATTGACCCACCCGCCCGCCCAAACACACGTACAATGGTATTGTGTGTATGGGCGGGCTCTCTCCATTATAACAATTAACATATAATGGAGAAATAAAATATATTACCTTGTTCAATCACTTTTATTTAATATACATGTTTCGATCCTAAGATCATTTTCAGGTGTATATTGCAACAAAATTCTGGAAGGCATCAATAAATATTTAAATTAGTTAAAACTTATTAACCTAAAAATACATAAAATAATAAACTGTTTTGGTTAGCTAGTTGTTATTATCACAGATGATGTAATATAATATATGATAATAAAAACTAGCGAACCAAAACAGTTTATTATTTTATGTATTTTCAGATTAATAAGTTTTAACTAATTTTAATTTTTATTGTTGCCTTCAAGATATTTTGTGACAATATAGGCTACACCTGAAGATGATCTAAGGATCGAAACACGTAGTATATTAAATAAAAATGATCGAACAAGGTAATATATTTTATTTCTCCATTATATATTATTTCCAATCCTGGGCCAATATGTTTATTAACAATTAACATATGTGAACATACCAGTACAAATAACAAATATTACATAAGTGGTGCATCATTTAAACACGCATGTTCAGGATCAGATATAAAAAGGTGAGCTGAAGGCAATATGTTTATACCGAATTTGTCAACTAAATGTGTAATTTATGATTTAAAAAAAATGTAATTCAACAATATGTGAGCTGAATCTTACCGTGCGTAAAGAGAAAAATGCTAAGATCACTTCTGCCATGTATATTATAAGGAAGAGAGACTTTATAAGTTTCTGTCTCGATCGGGAAACACATTATCTGAGTTTATTACTAAAATTTAAAATCTGGAAATTAGTGTTTGTGGTTCGATTAACAAAATTTTCATAATTTATTTTCGTTATTTATTAAAAAAAATGCACTCACCTCTTCACATGAGCCTGAAAGCCTGTGCGGGGTGAAGATCTGTTCTCGTCCAATCACAAAGCATATGTTGAAGGCTCTCGTATGGTCAGAAATGTACACAACGTTTTATACAAATGAATATATATTACGTAATATCTTATAAATAAAACAAAACTTTATTATTAAAAACTCTACAATATAAACTACTAAAAATTATTTTACACAAATGAAATAATCTGTGGAATAATACGGCCTACTTTAGATATCCATATTCTACAATTCATCAGTTTGTTTACTGCTTGGACTTTTGTATAGGCCATTAACTTGATTTATTCTTCATTCGCCTCCCTCTTTCATAACACACTAACGTGCTGTCGATAAACAACTCGTGCCACTGAACTAGACAAGGCAATACGGCTTATTTGTGAAATCCTCTTATTCACCTAGCAGAGAGCACTTGTGACGTAGTTCAAGTGCTCTCTGCTAGGTCACGTGAAAGTAGGTATGTAAATATTCCGTCCACGTGTTTTGATTTACCATTAACAGTCAGAGGAGGTGAATACTATTGTAATGACTTCTGGTGAGGCAGAAACCACAATCTACTAGAGTAATCCTCCTTCTTTATGATTTTTATATAATTATCATTTATTTTAAAATAATTTAGTTTAAATAGTGATTGAGAATATTTTATAAGCATATAATATTAATTTAAGTTAATATATGATAATTGAAACATGTATCCACATACCTATAACCTTATCAATGTAATAATACAACAGCTTAGTAGCCAGGGAAAAAAACGTTACAGAATCTAAATCTTAATCTAAGGTTTCATCTAAAATATAAAAACGTGTCAAAACAACGCTGAGGCGAGGTTTGTACTACAATTGAAATGGCTAGCAAACCTATTAAAAATAATTGTTCCCACTAATTACATTTCAGGGCTCAATCCTTATATGTGGTGATTTGTAGATAAATTTACTTTAAGGATCATTAGGAAATCAGTTTTTTAAAGTTTCCATTCAGATTAAATGCCTCTAGTTTGCTCTGATCTGGTTTTTACATTTATTTGTAAAAGGCAATCTTGGGATATTACTCCTCTTACGTTGTGAACTTGTGAACCGAAATTCAACATAATAAAAATAACTGACACACATTTAAGTTATATTAACTATCGTCAACAACTATCAGATTATTGCTATGAATGAGCTGACACTCAAGATATCTGGCACTGACACTATATTTACACTAAAGCTCTCGGTCATCCTAAATAAATGAATCGATCCCCATGGGTGTTGTTGGCAAGAACGCCCCTCCTATGTCTAGTTGAACAATACAATTAGTTGAAAAAAACTAACTACTAATTTAAAAATAAACAATGAAGAAATAATAGATCAAAATGTGTTTTATAATGTAAATATCATAGAAAATGTTTTTATCTATAAGGTTTTTATTAATAAATAAAAAATACTTCTTTTAAAATATTAGTTGTACAAAATATTAAATAAACAATTTTAATTTGAACAAAAAAACTTTATTATTATCATAGTAATATTGAACAAATAATAATAATATTATTAGTTAAACAAGATAGAGTTTCTTTTTAAAAAGGCATTATCTAACAAGTAATATCACGGGAAATAATGCAGATATATAAATATTATTTCCTCGGCCAACAATGGGCCATATTCTCTTGAATATATAACATTGGATTAGTTTCAATGGTTAGTGTTATTTATGTAATTTATAATGTCTCATGACGAAGGGTTAGGTAATATCCGAGGGAACCCCTATACCTAGCATTGTCTTACCACAAAATAAACCACTCCCTTCATTTTACTACACTCCGGATTGTGCTTTTCAACATTTTATTATGACAATATATTATTATGATTATTTTTTAACATTATTTTTATTGCGTTTTGCTTAGAATAATAAATTACAATTGAAAATTTGATATTTTAGAGTGAAGATAAGAATATATTCAATTAATTAAAGAATGGGAATGTCTGCAACATAATTTTTAAATACTTCTTAAAATATAAAAAGCCTTATATAATAAAGATGTATTTTTAAAACTACACCAGTATTCTAGATATTATTTATTACTAAAAGGTTTCTATTTGGTAGTGGCTTACATAAGCAAGTATAGTCATAACGGGTCAGTAACCACTTCGTTTTGATCTGTTGGAAATGTACTGTATGAATCAATAGAACGTCATAAGTGGTTATGTCAAGACATGAGGAACAACATGGAGACGTGCAGTGAACTGTGACACAAAACTACATGTGAGTTCACCTTGCCAAAATTACGACTGTTTACCTTCCCAAACTACGTGAGTTCATCTTGCTAAATTACACTCAAGTTTACCTAGTCAAATTACATGCTTACTTCACCAGAACTACGTCAGTTCATATTGCCAAAAATAAATGTGAGTTCATCTCATCAAAACTACGTGAGTTCACCTCGGTAAAAGAACGTGACTTTACCTGACCAAAACTACTTGAGTTCATCTCACCAAAATTACGTGAGTTTTCCTCACTAAAACTACGCGAGTTTGTATCACCGAAACTACGTGAGTTCACCTCGGTAAAAGAACGTGACTTTACCTGACCAAAACTACTTGAGTTCATCTCACCAAAATTACGTGAGTTTTCCTCACTAAAACTACGCGAGTTTGTATCACCGAAACTACGTGAGTTCATCTCGGTAAAAGAACGTGACTTTACCTGACCAAAACTATTTGGGTTCATTTCACCAAAACGTGTATCTAACCAAAAATACGTGAGTTTATCTCACAAAAACTGATTGAGTTTACAATACCAAAACTACATGTGTTTACCTTAACAAAACTACACGAGTTTACATTACCAAAATTACATATTAGTACACGTTGTTAAAATAACGTTAGTTTACCTTGCTAAATTAGGTACGTTCATCTCATCAAAACTAACGAGTGAAAACATAGTCAAAATCAAACTTCCTTTCATATTTAATCTGGAAATAACCTATAGATGTAATGTAGTTTATGATTTTCAAAATGTCAGTTCTCAAAAGAGAACAGTAGAAATAACTCAGTGCCACTTTATCATCACAATAATTGACCCCTTCGTGTTGCCGCTATCTAATTAACCAACTTAAGTTTTGAATACTTGATTAAAATTCATAAAAAATTAAATACTTATTTTATTCATATGGTCCCTCCTTTACGTAACATCTGGTTTAGCCATTACCACCTCAATTTCAACTTTAAACATATATTAAATGTACATTATATACGTATATGTATATAGTCCTATAATAGGTATTTTTATGTTTATAATTGGGATTTGTATGGTGTTATTTAATTTTAGAACTACTATTACATCAAGAGATCAGTATTATTCCACTGAAAAAGAAGAGCATAATCTACTACCAAGTAATGGGAGTTATGGTTTGAAATAGGTACTCTAAAATCACCGTCATAAATCACATCTATTTTTGTTCAGTAAATATTTTAAAATGTGTAATATAGGAGTATCTCTGACAAATTCTTAAGAAAGCATTTCTTACTTTAAATGATACTAAACATTTATAAACAATCCCTTGGCATTTAATATCCTATAATAAATCAATATTAAAAACCCCCATTTGTATAACACAATTGTGTTTTGTCATTTCAGCTATTGGTTTAGGGAAGGAAAAAATTAAACAACGTGAAAAGCCACAAAGGTATTTTTGGTTGAGATAGATTAAATTATTCTAGCTTAGAGTATTTATTTTAATTCAGTGCCAAAATGATTTGGATGATTCTATAACAAAGACAAATGCATCTACAACAGTCCGAAAATCAGCGTGTGATTGATTGCGTTGTAACTGCTACCATTGACACGTTCTGATAATCACGTGGTAATTGGTACTACGTTAACCTTGTTAGCCCGGCCCATTAGTGGCACTATCCCTCCCATGGGGGTTGGAAACGACCCAAGACAGTGCATGACGTTTATCGTGTACTGCTTACTTTTATTTTATTTGCTTATACTATCGCGTAACTTTATACGAGCAGTAAAAGAGCGTTAATAAATATTAGTTGCAGTTTTCTTCTATAGATTTTGTAAAATATCGAATAATTTTGCTATGTATGATATTATGAACACTAGACCCTGTTTAAGGAATATGAAAGGTAGAATGGAACCGATGCTTATCTGAGATAGTTTATTATTCTTTAGAACTTAATCAATAATAACTATCAAAGATTTGCAAGATGTTGATGTTTGAAACTCATCAAAGGGTTTTTTGTTAAATCCGATTTGAAGGCTAAACTATTTAGGAGTTGATGAAGTGGTCCTTACAACAAAGGCAATGATAAGGCATATTTAAGTTATACATAATTAATCAAATGCTTAAATTATGAAGACCCTCATGCTCAACCTACTTTTATGAATCTCATAATGTATGACAGTTATTGTTTAATTTATCAATAACTTAAAAACATAAAATATTATTAGTCTTACGTACTTAAAATTAGATTGTGTAGTTTACTAACTAAAATTATTTGTAAAATTAAAGATTTTGCAATTGAAAAAAAAAACTGAATAACGTATATAATTGTGTTCATAAAAGAATGGTTAGTTATTGGTTTGCTCTCAGACTTACAACTACAGGTAAACCGTTTCCGCTTAAAGTCACTGTGTTGTAGCATCACATATATCTTGATTTGTCTACACGTGTCTGTTCGACAGTCACAGTGACTTCATTTCCTCTAGAAAGGTCACATTACTCTCAGTTACAGTGGACCCTGACAACAATTGTAAGCTCTGAGGTAACATACTACACAATTTGAAACCGTTCGTCTTCATTGGTACTTTAATTATTTGGATGAAATTATATGTACATCGAACATCAGTTTGAAAAATATTGAATTTATGAGATTATTTAAACACACTTGATATCATAGCGTAACCGTTAAACGTGATACACATAACGCGAGGCTGAATACATTTTCACCCTACCCCATACAAATGCACATACCGTACACTTATAACCAAGTACCTATGTACGCCTACTAACACATAGTTGTACAGCCACAATCACGTGCCAACTCACGTACAAAGCTCGTGCTTAATATGCCATCCTGCACAGGCTTGCCTCATGACTAAATCACCCCCAGCTCAGATATATCAATTCCACCTAGTGTATTCAATCGACTTCTCAGAATGTTCGCCGTTCCTTGGGAGTAATCTTGTGGAAGAATACCACAGAGTTATTCTCTCCGATAATAGAAAGAAAATCACACTTTAATCGAGGCTATCATACAATTCGATTGTAATCAAAGAGAGCTGTGGTTGGTTGTTATGATTAATCGTGTGTATTGAGGAACTAATAGATTTAGGGATAGTTATTTAAATAAACAAAATGCCTGTGTTACGAGTAACTGCCAATTAAAAACGTTCTTCACAATCACTCAATGTTAAAATAAAACTACATAGACTTATCTTTTTACAAAATTAATAATAAACGTCATCGGTTTATGTACTCCATTAAGTTTTGTTAGGCTTTATGACAAAAAGTAACAATTTTTGTCCAAACATAGATACAAACAGTACCGGTAACCATTGGTAGCTCTAATATTACAAGGGAGTTCATTATACAACTGTGGAGCAAAATATGAAAACCTGAGTCGCGGGAAGCAACCTCTGCCCGACGTACAAGCTCCTCTGCCAGATATTAGGCTGGCCCTCTGTCAACACCCGATTGATTAGGCCACATGCTTGAATCCTTCGCAGGTCATTTTTATGTGCAGTATCCTAAAAGACAGTCTCATGGAAACGCCTACAGAGATTGTAGACGAACCGTTTTGTAGGGTTTTTGCATTGTTTGGATTTTCTCAGAATCCTCCGTCATGATACTGTTTCCATTTGCATGTGAACAATAACATAGGATGGACAAGCAATAAAATACGAGGGGTTGGACAAATGCAGCTTGTTCAACCCCTCTGGCAAAACTAGTCGAAACCGGCACATCTCTAGCTAGCTACCTTCGAAGCACTGTGTGAGTTACATTAGGTGCGTGGTTTTAAACGTGAGTCCTCTATTCGGAATTACTCCGTGTGCTTTACTAGTGTAACTCATGTCAACCTTATCCAATCAAGGTTTTGCTGCAATATTTGGAGCAATGCACATTATTGAAACGAAATGAAATGAAAAACGTTTTATTTTCTGAGGCAAAGTTAGGACCATTAGGTCCTCTCTTACACTTAACCTCATATTGACACCATATTAATTTGACCACGACTTTATTTTCTTTAAATCTAAGTTTAGATTCTCTATTGCATTTTATGAAATTCTAGTTTATAATTGTATCTGGAAATCATATGCCGCATACTCATTGCTATATATGTTCTTACATTTTTAGATATGAGACGCCGACACAACGTTATTGGTATTTTAAGGTGAACATGAATGATTATATGAGTGTAGGATGAGTGTGGATGAGTGTAGTCTGGTTACTAACTGAGATCAACTGTTCCTCAGAAAGGGCATAGCCCAGCAGTCAGGGCAACTAAAGGACCTACAGCTTTACGTGGAATCCGAACCATGTAGTGCTGATTTGATTTTCAGCTAATTGACAAGCCTGATTCTCAGTTGTCTCCCCCACACAACATCCGCACAATGATTACCACCCAACATGGACACCCCAGACTTCTCTAGTAGTGTCCACGCCGATAGCAACCACTGAGTGGACGCCATGTCGGTATTAAGTGTACCGAGCATCCAACCTATCGCCTACAATCTCCCAAACACTTTGTCCCCATGTAGCTGGGTTACAGCACTGCGCCACCTGATAGAGCTATATATTTAAGTTAGCTATATACAGGATAAACAAAATAGGCTGCAGGCAACTTCCTTGAGGAATAACTATTGGTTTTATTAAAGGGCTTATGACCTGAATCTCTCATTGAAGTCTTTGCCAGTTTATCACCTCATTGGCTTAGTTTGGTTGGCAGCAATTATGACTAACAGAATGGAAGGCCTAAGAGTAGTCATGCATAACTAATAAAATACAATTAGCAGAATTTCTATCCCCAAAAAATCATGCAGACATGAACTATGCAATTATAAGTAGCAAAAAAGGGAAAGTTAATCCCAACCATGAACACGGCACCTCTCTCTACAAGAGGGTGGTAATTGTCTTAGACAAAATCTTCTAATTTTGATCTTAAGTCATGCAATTGCAGCATATGCTGGGTTTCCACCAGCATGTACTACATTGACATAAGAGAGAAGGTCAATGTAATAAAAACTGACTCTAACATAAAAAATCAGTTCCAGCAGTTCATCAAAGGTGAGATGCTAAAATTACCCCACTAGAATTTTTAAGTGTGTTCCATGTGTTGTTGCTAAAAACAAGTGTAATATATGTAAAGCTGAAGTTTTTATGTTTTCAGAAACTATATTCTGTTTTCATGTACTGGGATCGCAAACTTGAGTAATAGTTTGTACAATATTTTGTGCTAATTTTATGAATAATTCTGTCCCTTAAAAATGGGTAAGTAATATTCTAAAGTGCTTTACTTTTGAAATTAGTTTCATAACTCACCATACTTTTTTTGTTTATTCTTTTATGTATAACGTTATAAACATAATAATTGATTTTTCCTGTGTTAAATTTGTTTATGTAGGTTAAATGTACGTCATTAGAGCGTCATTATTTTTAATTGTGTTTTTTACTCACCACTTTTATGATTCTGATTATACTTATAAATATTATTTATACTCACGTTTTGGGTACAAATTTATTATTCAACACAGTGTTTTGGATAATAATTGAAAAAGTGTAGTACATTTATTTTTATTTAGTTTAGAACTTAATTAACACATTTAAATTGAACTTATGTGTTTTTAAATTCCCTCTGGTCTTATAAAACACTGTAATAGATGTCAAAGAAAGTACAATTTTATCATTTTTAGGATCATTCTGAATCTAGCATAATTTTCCTAAGATTTACTCTGTTTTTGGTAATTTTAATTGATAAAATGAAAAGAGCTGTCATTAATTGCTGAAAGTATTTGTTTTATTTTTTATATTTTAGCTTTTATATACCTTTGAATTTGAATACTGTTAATATATTTCCGTGAAAGATTTGAATTATTTTAAAATTAATTTAACACATATGCGTTTGCCATGTGGGAAAGTAATCTTAGACTAAGATATGAATGAAAAATAGACTAAGACTTTCGTTATTGTATGTATTTGAAATAACCCGTATATAAAATACTGAATTTTATCACAAAGCGTTTCATTTTATGGGTGTTATTGATTGAGTAAAATGTTGCCATCGAAACCTTCCTTGGAATTGTTTCCGACCATAGTCACATTATTTTTTATCTGAGTCAGAGGACTTTACAACTTGAGTCTATTTATCTGGTCCCTAGCATCTGGTAGATAAATATCCATAACTGAAATACTTCTAGATTGAAGTGCCATGACAATGATTTCATCATTACTTACTGCCCTAGTTATTATTACTTTTGGCTGATTTTCCGTTGATAACAAAACAAAAATATCTTTTTATTGCCTGATTAAAATTCAACCTAATTTTTAGTGAATGGATTAATTATGTGGCTTCAATGAAAATAGTATTAACACTGATCTTTCGTTTACGCATCCTGGGTAAAAAAGAGAATTCCAACTAACAACTCCAAAAGTATTGGAGATATAATTATATTCTAAAACATCGTACTTGTTAAGCAAAAATTTTTATATTAGAATCCAAATAATACTTAGAAAAATAAAAACCATAATGTTTGGTATTGATATTTGACATTAACGTGATTATTTAATTCAATATTTTGAAAAGAGGACCAATTTTCTTTGGACTACAAAACATGAACTTTTTCCAAAAACTTTGGGAAAAATAACAAAACTTAGAATAGTGTACTATAACGTTTAGTAGTAGTAGCTTCTACCAAGAGTTAATATGCTAATTAAGAATGTAATATCCCAAACACATCGAACCCAAAACTAAAATCGAATTTCTAAACTAGTGATGTTTCATAGCCTAAAAACAATGACAAACAAAAGTAAAACAAAATTATTATCCATAGAGCAATTAAACTAAATTAAATGCATGCTTTTTAATGAAATGATTTTTCTAGGTTGTCGATATGTTAACTTTATTCAATCATTAAAGAGCAATGCCTCCAATAATATCCTAACAGTTATGACAGTTTAATTAGCCTCTCCAATGAAATGAAGTATTTATTTTAAAGATCAACCAGCCAAATACTTCTTACTATACGAAGAATAAATCCTCAAACAATATCCGGAGAGCAGCGAAACAGAAGTTAATCTAAAATATCAAATGAAACAAAGTTTCCATTGTGAGTAAATGTCGATAGTTAATAGTATACGCCAAGAAATTCCACAAGAACTATCCAACAAACAATGAAACACAAGGTAATATAACCTATCTAATGAAATGAAGTCTTTACACTGAGTAAGTGTCAATAGTTATCCATATACGACGAGTGATTCCACAAGCAATATCTGACGAACAGTGAAACACAAGGTTATATAACCTATCTAATGAAATGAAGTTTTTACACTGAGTAAGTGTTAATAGTTATCCATATACGACGAGCGATTCTACAAGCAATATCTGACGAACAATGAAACACAAGGTTATATAACCTATCTACTGAAATGAAGTTTTTACACTGAGTAAGTGTTAATAGTTATCCATATACGACGAGCGATTCTACAAGCAATATCTGACGAACAATGAAACACAAGGTAATATAACCTATCTACTGAAATGAAGTCTTTACACTGAGTAAGTGTTAATAGTTATCCATATACGACGAGCGATTCTACAAGCAATATCTGACGAACAGTGAAACACAAGGTAATATAACCTATCTACTGAAATGAAGTTTTTACACTGAGTAAGTGTTAATAGTTATCCATATACGACGAGCGATTCTACAAGCAATATCTGACGAACAATGAAAAACAAGGTAATATAACCTATCTACTGAAATGAAGTCTTTACACTGAGTAAGTGTCAATAGTTATCCATATACGACGAGTGATTCCACAAGCAATATCTGACGAACAGTGAAACACAAGGTTATATAACCTATCTAATGAAATGAAGTCTTTACACTGAGTAAGTGTTAATAGTTATCCATATACGACGAGTGATTCCACAAGCAATATCTGACGAACAGTGAAACACAAGGTTATATAACCTATCTAATGAAATGAAGTCTTTACACTGAGTAAGTGTTAATAGTTATCGATATACGACGAGCGATTCTACAAGCAATATCTGACGAACAGTGAAACACAAGGTTATATAACCTATCTAATGAAATGAAGTCTTTACACTGAGTAAGTGTTAATAGTTATCCATATACGACGAGTGATTCCACAAGCAATATCTGACGAACAGTGAAACACAAGGTTATATAACCTATCTACTGAAATGAAGTCTTTACACTGAGTAAGTGTCAATAGTTATCCATATACGACGAGCGATTCTACAAGCAATATCTGACGAACAATGAAACACAAGGTAATATAACCTATCTACTGAAATGAAGTCTCTACACTGAGTAAGTGTTAATAGTTATCCATATACGACGAGCGATTCTACAAGCAATATCTGACGAACAATGAAACACAAGGTAATATAACCTATCTACTGAAATGAAGTCTTTACACTGAGTAAGTGTCAATAGTTATCCGTATACGACGAGCGATTCTACAAGCAATACCTGACGAACAATGAAACTCAAGGTAATATAACCTATCTACTGAAATGAAGTCCTTACACTGAGTAAGTGTTAATAGTTATCCATATACAACGAGCGATTCTACAAGCAATATCTGACGAACAGTGAAACACAAGGTTATATAACCTATCTAATGAAATGAAGTCTTTACACTGAGTAAGTGTCAATAGTTATCCGTATACGACGAGTGATTCCACAAGCAATATCTGACGAACAGTGAAACACAAGGTTATATAACCTATCTAATGAAATGAAGTCTTTACACTGAGTAAGTGTCAATAGTTATCCGTATACGACGAGTGATTCCACAAGCAATATCTGACGAACAGTGAAACACAAGGTTATATAACCTATCTAATGAAATGAAGTTTTTACACTAAGTAAGTGTCAATAGTTATCCGTATACGACGAGTGATTCCACAAGCAATATCTGACGAACAGTGAAACACAAGGTTATATAACCTATCTAATGAAATGAAGTTTTTACACTGAGTAAGTGTCAATAGTTATCCGTATACGACGAGTGATTCCACAAGCAATATCTGACGAACAGTGAAACACAAGGTTATATAACCTATCTAATGAAATGAAGTTTTTACACTGAGTAAGTGTTAATAGTTATCCATATACGACGAGCGATTCTACAAGCAATATCTGACGAACAATGAAACACAAGGTAATATAACCTATCTACTGAAATGAAGTTTTTACACTGAGTAAGTGTCAATAGTTATCCGTATACGACGAGTGATTCCACAAGCAATATCTGACGAACAGTGAAACACAAGGTTATATAACCTATCTAATGAAATGAAGTTTTTACACTGAGTAAGTGTTAATAGTTATCCATATACGACGAGCGATTCTACAAGCAATATCTGACGAACAATGAAACACAAGGTAATATAACCTATCTACTGAAATGAAGTCTTTACACTGAGTAAGTGTCAATAGTTATCCGTATACGACGAGTGATTCCACAAGCAATATCTGACGAACAGTGAAACACAAGGTTATATAACCTATCTAATGAAATGAAGTTTTTACACTGAGTAAGTGTTAATAGTTATCCATATACGACGAGTGATTCCACAAGCAATATCTGACGAACAGTGAAACACAAGGTTATATAACCTATCTAATGAAATGAAGTTTTTACACTGAGTAAGTGTTAATAGTTATCCATATACGACGAGCGATTCTACAAGCAATATCTGACGAACAATGAAACACAACTTAATATAACCTATCTAATGAAATAAAATCTGTACACTGAGTTAGTGTCAATAGTTATTCGTATACGACGAGCAATTCTTCAAGCAATATCCAACAAACAGTGAAACACAAGGTAATATAACCTATCTAATAAAATGAAGTCTTTACACTGAGTTAGTGTCAATAGTTATTCGTATACGACGAGCAATTCTTCAAGCAATATCCAACAAACAATGAAACACAAGGTAATATAACCTATATAATGAAATCTAATCTCTACACTGAGTTAGTGTCGATATTTATTAGAATTAGACGAAGAATTCTACAATACATATCCGAGGAACAATGGAACAGAAGGTTAAATAACCCATCAAAATTAATGAAGTTTCTACAATGAGTAAATGTAAATAGTATTAATATAAACTAGACTTAATGATTATTTAAACCCTATCGCTTCGAAATCATTGACGACAAAAGTATCTCTTTTAATTTATCTCACGTTCCAGTTTTTTGACAGCAGCGGTATTTCGTAATTTATCTTTCATATATCTATCTGGAGAATAGCACAATTAATTGAAAGTAATAATAATTTGTAAATATAAAAAGGTCTCCTTTTTTCTTTTTTAACATCTGAATACCTAATATATATTCAGAGTACGGGTATAACTTTAATATATTTCAGGTAATTTTAGATTACGTAAAGTAGTAAACATTGTTCATTGATATCGATAGAACCTGTAAAACTATTTGTTATGCTAATAGGCCTAAGTATTTTTATACTTCTGAATTGTCAAAGTAAGTTAATATGAGAATTTTTTATATAAACAACAGAAACCAGGATTCTTTTAGTATTCGCCATGTATTAAGAAGAACTAAATATAAATTTGAAATAAAAATCTTATAAATTGTTGGTTTTAGTTGGTGATGTGGTTTTGTTGGTCGGAATATTTTGTGGTTTGTTCTTCTACATTCATTATTTTACTCTTTCATCCGTTTCCAACAAGCTCTGATTAAAATCAGAATTATAATGGAGCTTGTTATATTTACTTTACCTATAACACATTAATATAGGTAAACTAGAGTGGTACTGACCCACTCGTCCACTCATACATGTACCGTGGTCTCTCTATGCTAATCTTCAAACTCAGTTGGACATAATTTCTGCGCCGGCAGTCTTGGTCTTATGTATTCATTGGACATACGCGTACAGTGGTTGTGACTTATCCGCATACCCGTACATGTACTATAGTCACCCACCCACCCATACACGTACAATATAGTGACCCACCCGCCCACCCATACAGGCTCAGTAGTACTGACCGTATTAACCCACCTGCCCACCCGTACAGTACAATGGTATTAAAACACAAGTAGGCCTACAGTGGTATTGACCCACCCGCCCACCCTTACACGTATAGTGGTATTGAACATTGTCTGTATACATCACCACTGTACTTGTATGGGTGGGTGGGTGGGTCATCACCACTGGACGTGTATGGGTGGTTGGGTGGGTCATCATCACTGTACGTGTATGGGTGGGTGGGTGGGTCATCACCACTGTACTTGTATGGGTGGATGGGTGGGTCATCACCACTGTACGTGTATGGGTGGACGGACGGGTGTGATATTAACCCATGTACGAGTAAAATAAGCTGATCAATAAAAAATCAATCTGGTATCAATTTTGTTACTTTACAAACTGAAGTTATGCTGCGTGACAATGAGGAACTACTCATTGTGTTCCTGTAATACATGCAAACGTCAATAATTCTTGACAACGCTAATATATTTTAATAGCTGAGTGACATAAATACCTTAATGTATAAAGAGGGTTGAAATAATATATAATAAGTAATCAGTCTGTTACAGTTGGAAAATAACTGATTACTGAAACAGATCGTAGTTAGTTATTAAATATTATCCATGCAAGATTTGATTAGAAATATAACGAAAGTTTGGTGATTTTATAACCAAAACAATACACTCTATATATTTCAATTTATTTTACGCTATAATAGTGAGACTTAAATATATCAATAACGTTCTACCGAAGATTTGGGATACATATGTAAACTAATTGATAACACAGTTCTTAGTTATACTTTTTTTAAAACTTATTAATGCAAAATGATTCAATTGCAGTACAGTATTGCTTTTCTATATTTTACTATCAATATTAGGGAAACAATTGCTAACAACTGCTATTCCAATGGGGAGAATCAGAAAAAACAAATAAAACCTATTTTTAGTTTTTCATATGTAAAATAAAATAATATTCATATACTATAATAAGCTACTATAATAATAAACTTAGCCTACCAATTATGACTATCACAATAATAAAACTTATGGTTTTTAGTTAATATTTAGAATATATTATTACATAGAAATTGAAAGACAAGTTTAGAAATACAATAACGTGTATTGGAAAAGAAAACAGGTTAACCTGTTCGCGTTTCAGTAATAGTAGAACAATTCGTAGAGCCTGCTGTAGTTTAGGATTCAGCAGGTGATAGGGCTGAGGCCCAATCACCTCTTCTCACTCACCTAGTATACAAGAGTGGTCTCAGGACCTGATTACTCATGGTAAATATTGGTACCAACAGTTATCTCAGTTGTCACAACTCTGCCAAGAAAGAGCAAAAATATCGTGAGATGTCGTGATGTGTAAGGCAGTTTAAGATTTATATGTCTTGGATTTGCGAAAAGCTTTCCATACTTCTTTATGTAAGTTCACACGTACTGTAAACAAAGGAAACTAATTGGGTTTTTGTTGAGAATAGCTATAAAGAATTTTATGTGGGTGAATGAACTATGGACATGTGTATTGGGATACTTTGGTCAGTAGGTTGAAAAAATAATTTGCTAATCACTATCCTTGTTAAGATTTTACTTTTCACATAATTGTAATTTTTCCATTTCTGTAACAGAAAATGACTCAGTGGAAGACCTAATGGAATAATTCATCGTTTTAATATCTATTTATATTACCTATTAACGTCTGTATATTACTAAGGTTAATTTAGAATAGTCTACAATTATCATTACCACCATTCATGTAAGTGTGGCTGGTTTTCTATGTCAAAGTTTTTGTGGTTATTGAATAAACCGAGGAAACAAATTTTATATATAAAAAGCTACAAAATTACTACTCATTGTGTTAATGTAATACATGCAAACGTCAATAATTCTTGACAACGCTAATATATTTTAATAGCTGAGTGACATAAATGCCTTAATGTATAAAGAGGGTTGAAATAATGTGCCTTCCACCCTCTCGGCGTGTTACGAGCATCCTTACGTAGGCATTTACGACCAACGAGCGAGTCCTTAAAACTTCACTCTCTCTTGAATATACAGTAAACGATACCCGACACCATTCTACCAAGAAAATTTAATGACTCTTTCCATAACTAATATTGCATTAAATTTATTATTTTTTACTTCTTTCAAGTGTAGAAGGACATTTATGAACAGTTTTTAGTAACAGACTAAGGATATAAAAAACTATTTTTATTTATATTTGTATTGATCCTAATCGACGTTTAGCTACCAATTCATGAGTACCTCAAAGATATAATTAAGGACTTTAATTTTCTTGTTATTTATTAATAATATAACATCTGTATAAGACTCGAAATTCAAATTTATGCTGATGATACTAAAATATCTCAAGATATTACTCTTTCAAGAAGTAATTTGGTTCCTCTATAGTGTATTGAGTTAGTACTATGGTAAACCAAAGATGGAATCTGAACCTCAGAAACTCACGTAAAACTAATCCATCACTATTATGACATGGGAAAAGAACGTATAGTCATAATAATGTATTTGCTTTTTTAAAGACTCCAAGTTGATCTTTTCTTAACATATTTTCTAAATTGTATCAAAGATAATAGGAGCTTGGGTTTCGTAAAGTGGAAGTATTTAAAGACAAGCACCGTAATTACCACTCAATAAATCATTGGTTATAACTCGCCCTGCCACTGTTGTTTGGAATGGATACCGGAAGTATGATCGAGTCTGTCTGGATGTTCTTCCCATTGTTGGTGAGAAAGTTTCTGAATCTAGACGTAATGGAGTCACGTATACAACTGAATTTACTAACTTTGACAGTTAATTGCACTACGACTGTGCTTCATGGCCACAATGGTCCCGTGGAAACTAATGGTTGAAAAATTCCGAACTATACTCTTTACTAAAAAGATTAGTTTGTTTTCTTAACTTTGGAGTATGTGATAACGTAACTTGTTAGGTTTGCTGTCATGGGAAATAAGCTTAACAAACTCGGTTTTTTATAATGATTACTGAAATGTCCTTGAGTGCTGAAAAATGCATGTGCAACTCTTGATTTAATGCCTAAACTCACTAATTTGAGCTAGTTTGAGTGTTGCTTGTTTAGAGTTCGGGATGTTGTAGAATTGAGAGCTCAGTTACTGGTGAAATTGACCAGTGGGAAGTAAAACAGTAAAAATTTAGATTCCTATTTACAAAACTTAACCTGACAAACTATGTTTATGTGATATCTATCCCTAATTATGGTCATTTGACTATTGAATTGTGTTAGTACCTATAGGTTGAACTATAGGTTTATTTAAAGATAAATATTTACTCAGCCATTCTGCATGGATATATATGTAAGACATTATGACAGCCATTTATTAGCTATCTAAGTGTGAAAAACAATTCCTGTCTCGTTAAAAACGATTAATAAACAATGTACATGACTAAAATACAATATACTACTAACAATACGTGTAAAAACCCTTGAGGAAAAATGTCCTTATTTAAAGTAACTGAAAACTTGCTGTGGATTTGGTAACAAGGGCTTGGATACATTATACCTCACTACATCAGCAGTATCGAGTTATCTACTCCACAAGCTATCCTCACCTTCCTCAGCACCTTTATATAGAATCCCCAGTTTACTGGGTAGGGCAATCATAGTGTTATTTTGTGAGACATCAAACCATTACTATCATTACAATAAAGTAAAATATATTTTCTATAATATTAAATAGTTACATTAATGTATGAGAAGTGGCGTTTCAAGGTGGTATTTTCACTAAAAGAAATGGGTACATTATGAGGAGAGTTCTGATTACAAATACTCAACTATAGGTATTCTCTGACATCCAAGTCACCCACCGGAGCAGATAACAAAATATACCACAGAGTGATCAATAACACGAGTTTTATGATTTGTAAACTAAAATGTTTTATACATATGCACACAACCACGTAAACATCAATAGACAACATAAATAATTACCAACAATGCTTTTTTTGTTTTTCCAGGCGAGTTTAGGGCTAAGAAGCTTTCTATAACACTTAACCTTAGGACCTCCGAACCACCGAGAGTCGAACCCGGATCAACTGTGTGGCGAGTCATCGTGTTAGCCCCTTAGATACGGCTGCTGTTTTAATAGTATGAGTAGGTTTACTCATACTTTTAGATATTCTACTAAAAATATGCTAAAAATTTAAATTGCCTAGGCTTAATAGCTTTTGTGAAAAACAAGTCCTTTGTAAGAAATCTTCTTAAAAGTGCCTAAACATAGTGATTGTTTCTATATATAATAAAAAGTATGATCGCATAACAAATGTTCATCTTTTATGAAGAAATGACAGGTAAATTAGATTAAAATTAATGTGTAACTTGTGAAAATCTTGTACCAGAGGTTCAACATTATTTGTGCAGTTCTGTTTTAATTGTCCTGACAGTAAAGGCAGTCATTTGCAAGCCGAAACTGTGATAAAACCAGCTGGGAAATGTACCAATTGACCAGGTTGAATTTACTGAGTATTTTGTCCATAAAAGCACTACTGTGAATGAGTTCAACAATGAAAAACAATTCGCAATGTTTACGGTATGAATAATAAAAGCAATTTATGTTTATTTGATTTAATTAATGTCCGAAACATGGCATTAGGATGACCACGTCTGCTATTTATATAATGTATAAAATGTTCAGTTCAGTTAATGTATAAAATGTTGTAAGACTATACTTGCCGACTGTCTCTATTATTTAAATATATTTTACTGTGTATTCAGTGCAACAATGTTAGTATTTGCATCAAATACTTATATTATAATTATATATGTATACATCAAAGTTGATATTGATTGAAAGATATATTTAGTATCCTGTTATATTTCAGAGAAGAAGATTTAAAAATATACACAATTAGTGGTGGGATTGTGAAATTTAGCTTTGTTACACAAGATCTTCAAAGTCACTCGACTATAGTTTAGATATGTAGACGTAATGATTTTCAATCACCGAATCAGGAGAAACCTTGATCCTGGGGATTATATGTGGGTTAACCTACTCCCCCGAGACTGCTGGCTTGGCAAGATTACATTATCGTAAACCTTCTGTCTCATAAACAGCAGGATTGGACCCTTCATTACCCCTACTGTTACTTCATGCCATTAGTGAAGGTGGTTATCAACAAACATAACCTCAACTTCTACAATGACCCGTTTATAAAGTGAACTATAAAGGTTTTAGATGTTTACTTTAATGATTTTTACCAAAAAAAATTAATTGAGAGGAGAAATATACAACACAACACTGGAAATTTTGTGCTGTACCATTTCAAAATTTAATATATCTGTAAAAAACTACTTCAATTCTTTTAAATAGTAACATTAAAAATTTGAATTAGTTGCTCTAATGCTGATGTAATGTGTGTCCACGATTACAACCACTTGACTCATACAACAACCTTCTGAATTGAGGGGGTGTATTATGTCACAACATCATCCCAGAAGACGGTATTGGACCAGCGTTTACAAGGATTACCTTGGGATCCTTCTAGAAATCCCCCTTCTAAAAATTTCAGTGAGATTATCCATAGCTAACATCACTGCCATTACAAAGTTTTAAACTGATTTACTTAACTAAGAATTTGAAATTCTATAATTCAAATAAAATCAACGTTATTTTATATAATTATTTATGAAAATTCTTTATTCAAACAACGTATCTCTATAAAGCTTTAGAACTTAAATTATTTGTAAAATACATTTAAAGTTAAAAAGTAAGAATAAGGTAAGGTTGTAGAGTAAATTTAAACTATTTTACCGTTCAAGTAACACACAAATATACAAAGGTTCATTCTTATAATTTAAATGAACTAGATAAAACACTTTTTCTATTTTAACTATTCAAAAATAATGTAACAAAACATTCTTACACACTCCTCCAATAAAGTAGTCTTAAGCACCAATATGTTGTAGTGCCCTTTTACATCACTCCAATAATGTGCCCTCATGTACCAATATATTAATGTACCCTTATTACATAGTGGGCCACTTCAGTAATGAGTCATTAACCACCAATATATTAATGTGTCCTTATGAATTACTTCCCTAATTGGTCCTCATCCATCAATATATTAATGTATCCTTATTAATCACTTCACTAATGGGTTCTTATCTAACAATATACGAACGTGACATTAAGCATCTAAGCACATAAAAAAACAATCAAGCAATAAATCGTACGTATTAACCAATTTATTAGTTAAAACAGATATATTAATGTCACACATTAATATATTGGCTCGGTTCTTATCTACCAATATATTAATGTAGCCTCTCCACTAATGCGTCTTCAATCACCAATTTATTAATGTGGCCTTATATATATCTACACTAATGCGTCCTCAAGCACCAATACATTAATGTGGCCTTATGTATCTCTCCACTAATGCGTCTTCAATCACCAATTTATTAATGTGGCCTTATACATCTCTCCACTAATGCATCCTCAAGCACCAATGTATTAATGTGGCCTTATATATCTCTCCACTAATGCGTCCTCAAGCACCAATATATTAACGTGGCCTTATGTACGTTTCCACTAATGCGTCCTCAAGCACCAATGAATTAATTTGGCCTTATGTATCTCTCGAATCAAGCACCAGTATATTAATTTGGCCTTATGAATCATTCCACTAATTAGTTCTTATGCGCCAATCTATTAATGAGGCTTATGCATCACTCCAATAATGAGTTCTTTTGCACCAACCTATTAATGTTCCTTAGATCTTAGGCTTAAGCGGCCGGTGTCATAACTAGAATCTACAACTGTTCTTTATTAGAAACTTCCGGTGACAACCGCGTCAAGGTACTATCTACAATATTTACAAGATGACCAGACGTTTCGCCCATACTGTGATATGGCATCCTCAGTGGTTTCTCTGAGACTGAGACTGCCACTTAGTCTCAGATAAACCACTGAGGATGCCAAATCACAGTATGGGCGAAACGTCTGGTCATCTTGTAAATATTGTAGATAGTACCTTGACGATGTTGTCACCGGAAACTGTAGATTCTAGCTATTAATGTTCCCTTTAGCATCAGCTCAAAAACGAGTCCTTATGCACCAATAAACTAATAGTTTCTAACGACAAAAATCGACTAATTGGTCCTTATGCAATCACATCTATCATCGAATGGTTGAAATTGGCCAGCCAATCTACACGTTATTTTATAACGTTCTTATACAATAAAATCTTAAGTTTGACTACGATAACAGTTGTATCGTGTAATGACTAAATAAAAATGTTTAAAATTACTGTTTGTGTTGATTTTTATTTAATTATGATTATAAAATGTCAATCGAAGACTATTTCTCTAGTTCAGTAAGTTTTTTTCAGAAATACCGCGACTGTTTCTCAATCATTTCTCTAATTCAGTAAGTTTTCTCAGAAATACCATGACTGTTTCTCAATCATTTCTCTAATTCAGTAAGTTTTCTAAGAAATACCATGACTGTTTCTCAATAATTTCTCTAGTTCAGTAAGTTTTTTCATAAATACCGTGACTGTTTCTCAATAATTTCTCTAATTCAGTAAGTTTTCTCAGAAATACCGTGACTGTTTCTCAATCATTTCTCTAATTCAGTAAGCTTTTTTCAGAAATACCATGACTGTTTTAAATATTTTCCTAGTTTTATATTAAGTAGCACGTTAAATTACATTTTAAAACATTCTTTGGGTATACACCTAAATATGAATCATGTGTTCCGTTTCTTAAACATTTTTATAAAAGAATGTTGTCCTCTCTTATACTATATTAAACAAATTGTTCAAAACTGTAAATTTGTTTTTACTCATTAATATTCCATTTTAAACATCAACTTGTTGTTATTTATTTATATAACTTAATTTAGTTTATCTCTTAAATATCAGTTCTACTAAAGATAATAATTTAAAGCTGCAATGTAAATGTAACTATCAAGAAAATAATAAACGATAATTTGAATTAGAATTTTTTGATTATTTATTAATTACATGTAATAATGCATGTATAATTAATATTTAATGTTATTTAACTATACAATCAGTTTCTATTGTATTGTTATTTTTGTATTTACTACATGGAAGGATTCGTCAGTTACACATTTTTTGAGGCCCAAGCGTAACTTTTTCCCATAATGATGTAATGATATTGTATGTTGTTTATGTTATGGCATTAAAATGAAATGATTGGATTTTTGAATTTAAGAAATACACTAGGTGAATAGTTTATGGCAATAATTAACATAAGACATTAATTAATTTTGTTGTTATTGTCACAATCATTATTCCATAGGAATATTAAATATACTACCCTGTGTATAACTATTATTTGGTAGTACAATAGTGATTGTATTACCAAACGATTGAGTTTGGTTTATTTAGGTCAACTTTTAATTTTAAACACGCTATTTTTTAAAGAATAATGTCTTCAATGTAACTTTAGTTGGAAACGGCCTGTTGCGATAACTGCAAGGTTACAGGACAGCCGCATGTTCTCTCTTCATACACTGATTAGTTTTACCAATACATTATCGAGATGTCCCATACCTTTATTAACATACTACTTTTTTAACATAGGCCTACTATTGGCTAGTTAATATTGATTATATTTATTAATGTTTGTTAATTTAATGCAATAATGGTTGTAGTAGATAGTTTTTAAGAAAATGGAAACTAGCCAAAAGATGTTGGAATGCTGTTTCGTCTCATTTTTTAAATCTTCTTCATCAGCAGTAATCAATGACGTACTTCCTTCCTAGATCCTTTTTTTTAAACAATGTATATGGATGTAAAACTTATACATTTCACTGTCGTGTAAACAGAAATCCTATAAATACGTGAGTTGACGCTGTTGTGAAAATTCACCGAAGAGTTCTCGGAGAACACGTCCGAATTTTATATCTGCGTTCTTCAGTATGTACATGTTTTATGTGTCGAGGGAACATGATGTGTTAGAAAGAATCAAGCTAGAGCGGTAAAGAGTAAATCAAGATCAATGGTCTGTACGTAAGTTCCAGGACGAAGTGAGCAGTAAACAGAGTTTTGTGAAAGATAGAACTCTGAAATAGGTCTTATAATTGAAATAAATAAAAATATGGTTTAACGCCTAGGATCGTATAAGATAAACCACTGTTTTGAAAAGTTAATTTCCCAAAATTTTCAATTATTACTGTTCTTAAATAGTATTTTTAGGCTTTCAAAACAATTAAATAAAATATAGTATAAGAAAATTAATTTTTATATTTTGATGAGTAGATTAATTTTAACAAAATAGAAGACTGAAACTAACTTATGGGTTATAATGTTACTTTGTAACTAATTCTTGGTTACATTTAATGATAAAAAAAAAATAATAACGATTGTTTAAAGCGAACAGAAAAATTAAAAAAATTAAGAAAACTGTTACAGCTAGAATGATAAGATTTGCACATGAGTTTTGAATCAAAATGTTAAAGTTTTTTGTAAAATTTAAAATGATAATGCAGTAAATAAAAAAAAGGTCATTTGTATGGTAAAGAGATTTTAATACGATTTTACAGGCTGACGAGGTAAAGACATGTCCAGACAATATTCCTGATGGGGATGGTTAAGTCCGAAGATGTTGCACAAATCCTCTTTCGCCATTGCTCAATTCACCCTAGTTTTTGGTTCTTCACCCCTACCTCAACCGAGGTTTTATAGGGAAGTCATTTGTCGTTTTTGGTAAGTTCTGCTGAGGTCACGTTGCTGAGTCTTGCCATTCGTGGTTCGTTCACTCTTTTGTTGCCTGTCTCAAAAGAGTAGTTTTTGTCTCGTTTCGCGGATTGGGTGTAGTTAAGTGTGCATGACGTGCGGTCATCTGGACCACCTTTGGCTTCATTTTCATCCTGTTTCGTTGCTTAGTGAGTTTTCAAAATTTTCCTTTGTAGGTGTAGGAAATTTGTTTTTCAAATCATCCCGATTGCCAAAGTTCTTTCTTTTTCAACAACAATAAATATTCAACAAACTTCAGTCATGGTTTTTGTTTTAAATTAAGGTAATCATTCAGTAGTTTGATTCAGTAGTCAGCCTAATATGTATCTTTTCTTTTATTCTGTTCACAGATACTGAGGCCAGGAACGACATTTTGTATTATTGTAAAACATAATTTATATTTTGTTACATGAAAATTATTTTTGTTGAGTTATAAAATGTTAAAGTTAACATTGTTTACATTCCTTTGAATTAATAAATACATCATTTTAGATAAAAAAGAAACTTCTCGAAATATATTTCATCTGCGTATAAATTTTGTCTTAAGAAAATTTTACCTTTTTATTTGCTACAGAAATATTGAAGTAATAAAGAAGAACAATTATTGAAGAAGTGGTATTCATTTATTTTACTCATAGGAAATGTTCTTGGAAAAAAAAGAAAAAAGGGCCTTCCATTACACTGTAAAATAATGTATTCTTTACGCTTACAACTTTAATTAATTTCTAACTTAGGACATTTTTAATATTTAAAAAATCAGATAACTCTTTAGACCATTCGTTTTATTTTTTGAAGCAACATTTTTAATAATTTTTTGATTACGTCATATAAAAAAATGAAAGTGTATACTTAAACATAGCTTATCCTTACATACTTCAGCAATGAAGTTTGTTGTTACGTTGATAATTTATTTTTGTATCTATAATCGTTAAATTTGTTTGCTAAATTTATATTTTTATAATCCTCTTTTAATAATCAAATGTCAATCATCTTGTTCCTATTTGTCTTAGTATTTAAAATTTTCATTTTATCACTGCAATAAGTTGAGTGTAATTCTTCACGATACCAAAACTATTTTTCAAAATCTAATACGAGTAGTTGTTTCAATCTGAACATTATATTAATTATGGTTTGTTAATTTATTATGTTAAATAATATCTTCTACGATTTGTTGTTCATATGATCGATAGTTAGTTTCTTTGTTTGTAGAGGGGATAAACTACATATCAACTTTAGGCAGTTGTACAGTATATAAGTTTTGACAGTGGTAAATACAGCTTATGATGATTATGTGATAATTTACAGTACTACATAAACTATTTGAACTAAAAAAAAATGCGTTGTTGAAGGACATGCTATGTTAATGACTCATCACTGAGGCCCCAAGAGACAAGTAGTGGGGTCCCCGGTCTTATACTGAACTGAGAATACAAAAAAAGCACGTGAAAAATGTCTATTAAGCTTTTGGCGTCCATAAGGCATTTGCAACTTAGTACCGCTAGGAATCTGATATCGCTGGCGTTATCTTATCGCTTTCTACGAACTTACACATGGAGAGCGCATTCGGCGGTAAGTTAATCATTGGATTTACTAGTTTGTATCAAACTTCAACTTAAGTAGCCACCTAACCTAACCTAACCTGACCTAACCTAACCTAACCGTAACTGCAAGAAAAAAAGGAGTGGTAGTGATTTAACGGGAAAGGTACAAGTTTTATTTCGTATTAAAGTCTGATTTAATATATTTAAGAATTAGAACACTGGTGCATTCTATAAATGTACTATTAAATAGTTAAAATACAATCTATGTTTACTTCTTCAGTATATTACTATATTAAGCTACTAGATTAATATAAAAGAGATTTTATATTAATCTAATACATAGGAGTAAATTTCAGTGGAATACCATAAACACATTTATCATTAATCTCTTAAAATATTTATAATAAATAAAAGTTCGACGATGAATGTTTGTAAAAATGTATATTTAACCCTTAAAAGATAAAAACAACATATTTTAATTGAATACATAAGTAATATGTAAGTAATCACTTAGATTTAATAGTGAGAGACTCAGCCGCTTGGGGCACTGTATTACTGTCTAATTTCTCCCCTGTGCCTGAAATGGGTTGACAATTTGAATACGGTATTCGGCATATCTATAAATTCAAGTGTTATTCATACCAAAAAATAATATATATATTCTACGATACCTGAACAGTTTTCCTGTACACTATTTTCTTTATACTAAAATTATGTCCGTTTTCAGCTATTGACTCTTACACTTCAAATTTTTTGCCATTTTCAAGCCTTGTGGATAGTATCCTGACTCCAAGGAAGTGATGATTTCAAATGCTGGGAGGAAAACTAAATTTAATTATCTTATCCTTATTTTTAAAAACTTCACTCGCCGGTTCACATGGTCCTACAGGCCTATGCGTGAACTTTATTCAACGAGTGAAGTACTGACTGTTGGCTCAGTGGGAATTCGAACCTTGGACCATGCCATCCGCAGTCCACTAAAAATTAGACGTGTTTAACAGTCCACCACGTCGGCAAAAATTAGACGTGTTTAACCGTTGTCCTATACAACGTTAAACATTTGAAAATTTAGAAACATATCGTTGGCGTAGAAAGACAGAAAAAATTAATTCATTTTGTTAGTTTTCTCCAACACAACAATAAATGTAGTGTTTTAGAATAGTATATAATTTTGGCTTTGTTATTTATATTTTTTCATGTAAAAAAATATGGAAATATATATTTTATGACTCATATATTGATTCCAAATTTAGTAACACATTTTTGTTGCATTCTGAGTAGTTCAAAAATATCCAGGACATTTCAAGTGATTTACCTATACACTTGTTTAGCCAAAAGGTAACATTAAATTAATACCGTATCCGAATAAATCACAGTAATTTGAATTTTATGAATGTTGAGGGTTTAGGCAGCTGCTATTTATTCGATTGGCAGTGTAAAACAGTTGACGGTAGATTAAATTAGCTTCTATATCAATATTAAATTAGCTTCTATATCAATATTAAATTAGCTTCTATATAAATATTAAATTAGCTTCTATATCAATATTAAATTAGCTTCTATATCAATATTAAATTAGCTTCTATATCAATATTAAATTAGCTTCTATATCAATATTAAATTAGCTTCTATATCAATATTAAATTAGCTTCTATATCAATAATAAATTAGCTTCTATATCAATATTAAATTAGCTTCTATATCAATATTAAATTAGCTTCTATATCAATATTAAATTAGCTTCTATATCAATATTAAATTAGCTTCTATGTCAATATTAAATTAGCTTCTATATCAATATTAAATTAGCTTCTATACAATATTCTGACAAACAGTATATGTACATTAATGTTACCTGGCAGTTGAAAAGATGGCTAAAAAGTAGTAGAGCTACGTAATTAGTTCTTAATGTTTTTAAAACGATTTATAAAAGACGAATTCTATTTTAGAGGCTAAACAGAAATAGTGCACAGGTTTAGCAGGTTTACTAACTGCTATTACTGATAATTATTACAATCATTGCTGTTATTACTATTACTGAATGCTAATAATACCATTGATTTTATCAACTGTTTTTGTAGTCCATCGTGGAGGGCTAGTGCAGTTCCATGTAAATGTAATGCAGTTTAAACCAGCTGTGGTTGCGGTCCTCACTAACTAACAAAATTACAGGTAGAACTATTCATATAAGATGGAATATCTATTGTAGGTGTATATAATCAAGGCTAAAACTAAACTTACATATAAAGTAAGACATATATAATAAAGGCAATAGTGAGTGATTTTACACGTATTCTTCTTATACTCTGCTGATGTTTTGTACAAGAATATACAACTACAACTCCTGACGATGATTCATCTGTTCTTCAACAAAGACAATTTAATAGCACGAACACTAAACCTAAATCTGTGGCGAATAGTTAATTTACATTTCGCAAAAAAGGGCATACTAAATATTTAAATTTAAATACACGAATACATAACTTAACAATATACGTCTATGGCATTGGGCGATACTCTAATCTAGTTAAACTACAATGCGACGAAACTCAATATGTAGACATTTATTCGTGCAATGGCGCACCTAGCATTCTCACCTCTTGTTTTAAATTAATATAATGGAAATTGGAATCAAGTCAATTTGATTTTCTCCAGTGAAGAGTGGGAGAGTGGATTGGGGATAATGGGCAGTCGATACCATTAGCCTATCAGTGAGCACTGCCAGTGCCACTGTGACCGTTTGTCGTAACTCAGTTAACTCGGTCCATAGCTGACAGTTTGTACTCGTGAGAGGTGGGAGTGTGGATGATTGTGAGTCGATACCATTAGCCTATCAGTTAACACTTCCACTGACACTGTGACCGTTTGTCGGAACTCAGTTAACTCGGTCCATAGCTGACAGTTTGTACTCGTGAGAGGTGGGAGTGTGGATGATGGGGAGTCGATACCATTAGCCTATCAGTTAACACTTCCACTGACACTGTGACCGTTTGTCGGAACTCAGTTAACTCGGTCCATAGCTGACAGTTTGTTTTCGTGAGAGGTGGGAGTGTGGATGATTGTGAGTCGATACCATTAGCCTATCAGTTAACACTTCCACTGACACTGTGACCGTTTGTCGGAACTCAGTTAACTCGGTCCATAGCTGACAGTTTGTTTTCGTGAGGTATGGGAGTGTGGATGATGGGGAGTCGATACCATTAGCCTGTCAGTTAACACTTCCACCTACACTGTGACCATTTGTTGTAACTCAGTTAACTCGGTCCATAGCTGACAGTTTGTTCTCATGAGGTGTGGGAGTGTGGATAGGGTAATGTGTTTTCAATTAATATTATTTAGTAGTAATATTTAATATCTTAATGATATAGAAATATTATTCCGGGGTATCTGAAAATATTTGATCTCTAAGAAGGAATAGTTGAAGTATATGGTTGCCAATATATATATATATATATATATATATATATATATATATATATATATATATAGTTATTTTGCTACCAATGTCTGAAAGTGACTCCTTAAATACCATATGAATGACAAATACGATGAATTAACGTCAACTTTTATTAATAATTTATTACCATTATTGAGCTTAGAAATCCGTTTCTGTGGAGAGAAATATTAGAGACAATACTATTTCAACTACTTTTGGCGCAGAAATTATGTGTACCCGAGTTAGAAGGTTGTTTTCTAAGAAACTAAGAAGCGTAATAAAAATCTAATCACACCATTGTTTTCCTTGTTTAACTTTGCGTTATAAAATATAGATTTTAAAATTTTATTATAAGTTTTAGTAATTTTTATCGTTTTTGGAACAACACAAGTATCGGAATTTTAAGTAGTTTTCACTGTACATAATATTTACACCGTTATTACTAAAAAAATTCGAGAACGTATTACATTTATATTTTAATACCTGGTTGATGGGTATGTTTTCAGTAAGTTTGATAGATTTTATAATTTTTACTTTCCAGAAAAAATAGTTCTTATCAGTTACATGATACATTGTTTTCTTTTAACATAAATAAATAAATATATAAATATTGTATCATAAATCATGAAGATCGTAAAATAAATTACTTGGTCTTGTTGTGATCCTTATAATACGTATAGGTACTATATATTATTTTTATAAGTGGAAGTAAATGCAGTGATTTTATTTTGATTTAAATAAATTTTAATTTGTCGATTTGAAATTATTTTTAATTGATTTAAATTAATTTAAAATCACTGCATTTACTTACATACATGAATATGGTGTACCATATCTATACGTGTTATAAGGATTACAACAAGGCCATGAGTTTAATTTTGTGACATCTAGAAGCCAAGAAAACAGCGTTTCAATTAATTGTAAGAATTTTTTTCTGGAAGAGTTAAAACTAAAGAATTATAAAACCTATAGAACACATTCTTATAAATCAGGTACCAAAGTATAAATGCAATAAATCTACGGGTTTTGAGTTATAAGAGTATAAATTTCATGTACAGTACATTCAAGACACTCTGAGATAATTATTATGATCATTCTCCCTAGTAGGCGTATATGTACTTATTTGACAGTATTTTCTAGTATAGCACCAGTATGGGATATCGTATCCTATATTAGGCTGTATACAGAGTAGAACAAATTATTGAAACGCTTTCAAAACTTTTGTTTGACTTCACTTGTAAAAGTGAAACCTTGTAAATCATCACTGTTACAAGGAATCTACCTTTTTACGCCATTAGAAACATATTACCTTGTCAGGGAGACGGCCCGTGAGGAGTTGAATGAAAATCTTCAATGGAGGCATAGGTCGAGTTTAGTATCAAATGAAAGGTATATTCAAGATAAATTAATTGCCGCAAATCGGACTTCAAAAGATTAATCCTTTTCAGAATATTGGTAATTTGAATTTTAAAGTAACTAGTTTGATCGATGTTATTTCTCAGCGACTTCACGGTTTAAAGTAAATTATACTTATCAAAAATTACATTTATGGCACACAATCATTCCAAAACATTAAATGATCAAACTATCTATGGTAAAAAATAACCATACCTTTTTTTAGATTATATGCTCAAATTGCACTCCGAATACTTGTTGGCGATGGAAAATGGAATAATTGAATACTCTCGGTTACTTTAATACAATCTAGGAAAACCTCTATTTACTATGATCCAGCGAATGTTAATATAAACTAAAAAAAAAAAATATTTTCTAACAAAGATATTCTGTTGTAATCTTACATTACCGACATAAAAATACTAGCAAAAGTAAATTAATCACTTTACCAGACAAAATAACTAAGTTTGTTGGTCATGAAATTCAAACCTAACATAATCTAACCTAGCAATACTCAACCTAGCCTTATACTAACAGAACGTAAACTCACCGAAATCGGCTAATTTCCGGCGCTAACCTGCATAACAATGGTTGGATTGTAACAACCTTTTGATATTCGTGATCATTGTAGAATTCAGCACAATTCGAGTATCAATATAAATATATTTACGAAAAAACATATTTTTCAATGTTTCCTCAGTTTCGTAATTTTTCCGGCTTTACCCCCGAAAAAAATACGATCATATTATTGTTTCTTAACTATCTATTATGAAAAAAATGTTGAACCAACACACCGACAAGGCCTCTGTTCTATTTCATTTCCCACTTTTAAATTTGAAGTCATACAAAAGTTGTGAAAGCGTGTCCATGTTTTTTCCAACCTTGTAAAAGGTCAAGCGTTTCCGATTACGAATATTAAAAACGTATGCCTAATTCAACTGAGAGATAATGTATAAATCTCCACGAACCTGCAAAGTCAGGACGTATAGATAAATATATATCTTATATCTCAAATGAATAATTGGGCCATTTTAATATATTTCCAGATAAGAAGACATCAACATCTTCTTGACACCATGGTATAATAGCGATAAGTAACTTGTCATAGCACTGTAATATCTCCAAGAAAGCTTAGGATAACGGTTTGTATTATCTGTATTATCTATCACTAATACTATTACTGTACTATTTTTCATCTGTGAATATGGATATAATATCATATGTCGATTCTGTACTATTTTAGTAAAATATACAGTACTAACACTTATCTTGTTGGCTGTTATTTGTGAAAAGATATAATAAAACAAATGTAACAGAAATTACTCGTAATATTGTAGTGCATTCATCAACCACATACATAGTCGATTATTATGTATGATAATAAATAAGCAGTCCCAAGAATATATGTATAACAGTACCACCAATGAATGTATTAAAATAACGAGTACATAATCATATCATCGTGGAAAGCATTATGTGAAAGCATACAAAATAAAATGAAAAATGAAAATAACAATGGACAAAAATAAAAATTTGGATCCCTTGATACAATTTATATCACTTGGAATATAAATACAAACGAGCTCCCAATGTGGTACTCTTGGACGTGTTCAATACACTGAAGTCACACAATAGGTGTAGGTTATTGACGATAAGAACTCTAGCCTCACGAGTTGCCCGTCTTTTGTTTCTGGGAATCAATACAATCTCCTCTTCCAGACAACAATACGATTTCAAAAACCTTTTAGGCTTCACCAGGATAAAGGATTATGTAGGAGCATTCAGGCTTTCTCGACACATATTCATGTCTATTGTAGCTACATTCAACCAAACCTTTTTTACCTTTTTTTAATCAAATGCTTAGAAAAATTACACTTATTTACTGTAATATTATCTAACCTGAACTTAAAAATAAATATTTTTATTAATATTATAAAATATTAGATGAACTTTGATGAAATGTTGGCCAGAAGATAAATTTAGATACATATATTTAATCTAAAATAACCATAGAGTAGTTTAAAATATGTTTTCAAACCTATATGAACGCAATATTCTTAAAAATACTTTGAAAATTTACACGATTTTTAATTTTTGGTTCTACATGTTTTAGTTTCTCAGTTCAAACTTTTTTACTCTTCTGAGGGACTTAGCTTTAAGAAGTATCTAAGTTACTGAAAACTGTAACTAAGTTTGACTCATAAATAAGATTTACGTTACATTTCGTAAAATACTTATCATGACCTAAAACCCTCTCTATGAGGACTCATAAAAAGTTCTTTTTAGTTCTTGACTTGTTTTTGAAAAGTGTATTAAAATTGGCCATTGCTTTGGCTTTAATTTCTTTATATACACCTTTTTTGAGTAAATGTAAAACTAATGTTACCATCGAATTAGTTAATCTCGTCGCTTCATTATAGTTTTAGTAGATTTATAAAATATATTTTGTTTTAAGTTATTTTGTGATTAAATGTGGTGTTGACCTTAGATATATGCTCAATGCACATTCATGGCTTGTAGTATTTAATATTAACTTAAAGGTTAAATTTAATATTAATCACATGCTTTGAACCAAAAATCTAGAATTGACAACTTTATTGGTAACTGAAAACAATTCCTGCTTTTTATTCATAAATATTTTTTATACATGCCTAATCAATGTTGTAATAATAACTAATTATTGAACTTATACTAATTAACGTTAATAAACATTTAATTAAATTGAATTATTAACGGGTGAAATAATGCATTTTATTTATAAATAGTTTGTTAATGTATTTATATTTTGTGTTGGTAAATATACAGTTGCTTAGTGATGAAGTCAGTAGAAGAATCTTTACAGGCTCGTAAAAATTCTTACATCAGCCAAGATGGGTTTCGACACTTTCAATAATTAAAACACGTTTATCGAACTTTACGAATCGTGATATCAAAAACTTTTTATGGGATGTGTTTTACTGTCACATGAAAGCAAAGTCATAGTTGCATACTTATTCGGATATTAAAACAAGTTAGAATAATGTATATAATCCCGAAATTGCAATCGATTAAATATATAGTGTTGTATACATGCCTATGTACCCTATACATAGCCCAACGATGTATCGTCATCTTTTCATATATTGCGTAAGAAACGAAAACCTGGTAGCTGTTTTAGAAAACTACGTAGGCCAAAATGTATTAATTAAGAAAAGTAGTAATTGTAAATCGAGTGGTTTGAAAAAAAATTATCTTTTAAGGTCATAAATCATAAACTAACGTAATTAACGACTGAAAATAGTTCCATTGATCATTTTTTTTGGAGTTTTAGATTTTTGTCATCTAGGATGTTGTCAGGATAGAACTTTCTATTCATTTGTTTTATAACTAAATCGTAGCAATCATTTAAGTTTCATAAATCCCTACAGACTTAAATGTCTACTACATTACACAGGATGATAACACTAGAGCTCTGATAAAGTGATAGAGGAGTATTTTAATTTCAGTTATTCCTCATTGTTAAAAAATGAGCTTTATTTAAAAAAAATTACTTCAACTAAAAATTTTCTTTTGAACAACATTTAACTATTAAAAATAGAGATATAAATTTGCTTAGGTGATCTTCTTCAAAGTGGCAAAGGAGAGTGTATTTTTAACAAAGTTAACGTTTAAATAAAAATGCCATTTGGCAGCCTGTTTAATATTAGTCTGTTTAACTAACTTAACGTTTAAATAAGAATGCCATTTGGTTGCCTGTTTAGAATTAGTCTGTTTAACAAAGTTAACGTTTAAATAAAAATGCCATTTGGTTGCCTGTTTAGTATTAGTCTTTTTAACTAAGTTACCGTTTAAATAAGAATGCCATTTGGTTGCCTGTTTGGTATTAGTCTGTTTAACTAAGTTAACGTTTAAATAAGAATGCCATTTGGTTGCCTGTTTAGTATTAGTCTGTTTAACAAAGTTAACGTTTAAATAAAAATGCCATTTGGTTGCCTGTTTAGTATTAGTCTGTTTAACTAAGTTAACGTTTAAATAAAAATGCCATTTGGTTGCCTGTTTAATATTAGTCTGTTTAACTAAGTTACCGTTTAAATAAAAATGCCATTTGGTTGCCTGTTTAGTATTAGTCTGTTTAACTAAGTTATCGTTTAAATAAGAATGCCATTTGGTTGCCTGTTTGGTATTAGTCTGTTTAACTAAGTTAACGTTTAAATAAGAATGCCATTTGGTTGCCTGTTTAGTATTAGTCAGTTTACCAAAGTTAACGTTTATATAAAAATGCCATTTGGTTGCCTGTTTAGTATTAGTCTGTTTAACAAAGTTAACGTTTAAATAAAAATGCCATTTGGTTGCCTGTTTAGTATTAGTCAGTTTAACTAAGTTAACGTATAAATAAGAATGCCATTTGGTTGCCTGTTTAGTATTAGTCTGTTTAACAAAGTTAACGTTTAAATAAAAATGCCATTTGGTTGCCTGTTTAATATTAGTCTGTTTAACTAAGTTAACGTTTAAATAAAAATGCCATTTGGTTGCCTGTTTAGTATTAGTCTGTTTAACAAAGTTAACGTTTAAATAAAAATGCCATTTGGTTGCCTGTTTAGTATAAGTCAGTTTAACTAAGTTAACGTTTAAATAAAAATGCCATTTGGTTGCCTGTTTAGAATTAGTCTGTTTAACAAAGTTAACGTTTAAATAAAAATGCCATTTGGTTGCCTGTTTAGTATTAGTCTGTTTAATTAAGTTAACGTTTAAATAAGAATGCCATTTGGTTGCCTGTTTAGTATTAGTCTGTTTAACTAAGTTAACGTTTAAATAAAAATGCCATTTGGTTGCCTGTTTAGTATTAGTCTGTTTAACTAAGTTAACGTTTAAATAAGAATGCCATTTGGTTGTCTGTTTAGTATTAGTCTGTTTAACTAAGTTAACGTTTAAATAAGAATGCCATTTTGTTGCCTGTTTAATATTAGTCTGTTTAACAAAGTTAACGTTTAAATAAGAATGCCATTTTGTTGCCTGTTTAATATTAGTCTGTTTAACAAAGTTAACGTTTAAATAAGAATGCTATTTGGTTGCCTGTTTAGTATTAGTCTGTTTATCTAACTTAACGTTCAAATAAGAATGCCATTTTGTTGCCTGTTTAATATAAGTCTGTTTAACAAAGTTAACGTTTAAATAAGAATGCCATTTGGTTGCCTATTTAATATTAGTCTGTTTAACTAAGTTAACGTTTAAATAAGAATGCCATTTTGTTGCCTGTTTAATATTAGTCTGTTTAACAAAGTTAACGTTTAAATAAGAATGCTATTTGGTTGCCTGTTTAGTATTAGTCTGTTTAACTAACTTAACGTTCAAATAAGAATGCCATTTGGTTGCCTATTTAATATTAGTCTGTTTAACTAAGTTAACGTTTAAATAAGAATGCCATTTGGTTGCCTGTTTAGTATTAGTCTGTTTAAATAACTTAACGTTTAAATAAGAATGCTATTTGGTTGCCTGTTTAGTATTAGTCTGTTTAACTAACTTAACGTTTAAATAAGAATGCTATTTGGTTGCCTGTTTAATATTAGTCTGTTTAACTAACTTAACGTTTAAATAAGAATGCCATTTGGTTGCCTGTTTAATATTAGTCTGTTTAACTAACTTAAAAGTTTAAATAATAATGCCATTTGGTTGCCTGTTTATTATTAGTCTGTTTAACAAAGTTAACGTTTAAATAAAAATGCCATTTGGTTGCCTGTTTAGTATTAGTCTGTTTAACTAAGTTACCGTTTAAATAAAAATGCCATTTGGTTGCCTGTTTAGTATTAGTCTGTTTAACTAAGTTAACGTTTAAATAAAAATGCCATTTGGTTGCCTGTTTAGTATTAGTCTGTTTAACTAAGTTAACGTTTAAATAAAAATGCCCTTTGGTTGCCTGTTTAGTATTAGTCTGTTTAACTAAGTTAACTTTTAATAAAAATGCCATTTGGTTGCCTGTTTAGTATTAGTCTGTTTAACTAAGTTACCGTTTAAATAAAAATGCCATTTGGTTGCCTGTTTAATATTAGTCTGTTTAACTAACTTAACGTTTAAATAAAAATGCCCTTTGGTTGCCTGTTTAGTATTAGTCTGTTTAACAAAGTTAACGTTTAAATAAGAATGCCATTTGGTTGCCTGTTTAGAATTAGTCTGTTTAACAAAGTTAACGTTTAAATAAAAATGCCATTTGGTTGCCTGTTTAGTATTAGTCTTTTTAACTAAGTTACCGTTTAAATAAGAATGCCATTTGGTTGCCTGTTTGGTATTAGTCTGTTTAACTAAGTTAACGTTTAAATAAGAATGCCATTTGGTTGCCTGTTTAGTATTAGTCTGTTTAACAAAGTTAACGTTTAAATAAAAATGCCATTTGGTTGCCTGTTTAGTATTAGTCTGTTTAACTAAGTTAACGTTTAAATAAAAATGCCATTTGGTTGCCTGTTTAATATTAGTCTGTTTAACTAAGTTACCGTTTAAATAAAAATGCCATTTGGTTGCCTGTTTGGTATTAGTCTGTTTAACTAAGTTAACGTTTAAATAAGAATGCCATTTGGTTGCCTGTTTAGTATTAGTCAGTTTAACAAAGTTAACGTTTATATAAAAATGCCATTTGGTTGCCTGTTTAGTATTAGTCTGTTTAACAAAGTTAACGTTTAAATAAAAATGCCATTTGGTTGCCTGTTTAGTATTAGTCAGTTTAACTAAGTTAACGTATAAATAAGAATGCCATTTGGTTGCCTGTTTAGTATTAGTCTGTTTAACAAAGTTAACGTTTAAATAAAAATGCCATTTGGTTGCCTGTTTAATATTAGTCTGTTTAACTAAGTTAACGTTTAAATAAAAATGCCCTTTGGTTGCCTGTTTAGTATTAGTCTGTTTAACAAAGTTAACGTTGAAATAAAAATGCCATTTGGTTGCCTGTTTAGTATAAGTCAGTTTAACTAAGTTAACGTTTAAATAAAAATGCCATTTGGTTGCCTGTTTAGAATTAGTCTGTTTAACAAAGTTAACGTTTAAATAAAAATGCCATTTGGTTGCCTGTTTAGTATTAGTCTGTTTAATTAAGTTAACGTTTAAATAAGAATGCCATTTGGTTGCCTGTTTAGTATTAGTCTATTTAACTAAGTTAACGTTTAAATAAGAATGCCATTTGGTTCCCTGTTTAATATTAGTCTGTTTAACTAAGTTAACGTTTAAATAAGAATGCCATTTGGTTGCCTGTTTAGTATTAGTCTGTTTAACTAAGTTAACGTTTAAATAAGAATGCCATTTGGTTGTCTGTTTTAGTATTAGTCTGTTGATCGATGTTAACGTTTAAATAAGGAATGCCATTTGTTGCCTGTATAATATAAGTCCTGTTTAAAAAAGTTAACGTTTTAATTAAGAATGCATTGTTGCTGTTATTTAGTCTGTTAACATTACGTTTAAATAGATCTTGTGCTGTTTATGTTGTTTAATAAGTTATAAATGCCTTTGTGCTGTTTATAGTTGTACAAGTAGTTAATAATGCTTTGGTTGCTTAATAGTCTGTTTATAATACGTTAAAAATGCCATTTTGCTGTTTATGTCTGTTACAATTAACTTAAATAAGTTGTGTTTATTGTGTTAACAATTAGTTATAATCTTGTGCTTTTATGTTGTTTAAAGTTAATTATAAAGCATTGTTGCTGTTTATATAGTTGTTTAAATTATAAAAAAATGCATGTTGCCTTTATTTAGTTGTTTAATAGTTAAATAATCTTGGTGCTTTTTATAGGTTAAATTACGTTAAATAGAATCTTTGTCTGTTTATAGTTGTTAAAATTAGTTAAAATGCTTGGTGCTGTTATATAGTCTTTACATTACGTTAAAAATGCTTGTGCTTTATAGTTGTTTACTAATTAGTTAATAAAGCCTTGGTTGCGTTTATGTTGTTTAACATTAGTTAATAAAGCCATTGTTGCTGTTATATGTCTGTTTAAAAAATAAATGCTTGGTGCTGTTATATTAGTTACTAGTTACGTTTAAATAAATGCCATTTGGTGCTTTTGTATTAGTTGTTTAATATACGTTTAAATAAAGCTTGGTTGCGTTATATGTTAACAAGTTATTATAAAGCATTGGTTGCTGTTGTATGTTGTTAACAAGTATTAAAATCCATTTGTTGCTGTTTATTAGTCGTAACTATACGTAATAAATGCTGGTTGCTGTTATTATCTTACATAAGTTAATAAATGCATTGTGCTGTTATAGTTGTTACAGTTAGTTATAAATGCCATTTGTTGCCTGTTTGATTAGTTTAAGTACGTTTAAAAATGCCATTGTTGCTGTTTATAGTCTTAAAGTAGTAAATAAATCTTTGTTGCCTGTTTGATTAGTGTTACATTACGTAATAATGCCATTTGTCCTTTATATTGTGTTATAAGTTACGTTAAAAAAGCCATTGGTTGCTGTTTTAAGTCTTTTATAGTTACGTTAATAATGCATTGTTCTGTTATATATCTGTTTAAGTACGTTAAAAAAATGCATTGGTTGTTTGTTATGTTAAATACGTTATAATGCATTGGTTGGTTATTAGTGTAAAGTTACGTTTAAAAATGCATTGTGCCTGTATATAGTGTTTAAAGTTAGTTAATAGAACATTGTTGCTGTTATTTGTTGTTACGTTTAACTAAGTTAGCGTTGAAATAAAAATGCCATTTGGTAGCCTGTTTAGTATTAGTCTGTTTAACTAAGTTAACGTTTAAATAAAAATGCCATTTGGTTGCCTGTTTAGTATTAGTCTGTTTAACTAAGTTAACGTTTAAATAAAAATGCCATTTGGTTGCCTGTTTAGTATTAGTCTGTTTAACTAAGTTAACGTTTAAATAAGAATGCCATTTGGTTGCCTGTTTAGAATTAGTCTGTTTAACAAAGTTAACGTTTAAATAAGAATGCCATTTGGTTGCCTGTTTAGTATTAGTCTGTTTAACTAAGTTAACGTTTAAATAAGAATGCCATTTGGTTGCCTGTTTAATATTAGTCTGTTTAACTAAGTTAACGTTTAAATAAGAATGCCATTTGGTTGCCTGTTTAATATTAGTCTGTTTAACTAAGTTAGCGTTGAAATAAGAATGCCATTTGGTTGCCTGTTTAATATTAGTCTGTTTAACTAAGTTAACGTTTAAATAAGAATGCCATTTGGTTGCCTGTTTAGTATTAGTCTGTTTAACTAAGTTACCGTTTAAATAAAAATGCCATTTGGTTGCCTGTTTAGTATTAGTCTGTTTAACTAAGTTAACGTTTAAATAAAAATGCCATTTGGTTGCCTGTTTAGTATTAGTCTGTTTAACTAAGTTAACGTTTAAATAAGAATGCCATTTGGTTGCCTGTTTAGTATTAGTCTGTTTAACTAAGTTAACGTTTAAATAAGAATGCCATTTGGTTGCCTGTTTAGTATTAGTCTGTTTAACTAAGTTAACGTTTAAATAAGAATGCCATTTGGTTGCCTGTTTAGTATTAGTCTGTTTAACTAACTTAACGTTTAAATAAGAATGCCTATTTGGTTGCCTGTTTAGTATTAGTCTGTTTAACTAAGTTAACGTTTAAATAAGAATGCCTATTTGGTTGCTTGTTTAATATTAGTCTGTTTAACTAACTTAACGTTTAAATAAGAATGCCATTTGGTTGCCTGTTTAGTATTAGTCTGTTTAACTAACTTAACGTTTAAATAAGAATGCCATTTGGTTGCCTGTTTAGTATTAGTCTGTTTAACTAAGTTAACGTTTAAATAAGAATGCCATTTGGTTGCCTGTTTAATATTAGTCTGTTTAACTAAGTTAACGTTTAAATAAGAATGCCATTTGGTTGCCTGTTTAGTATTAGTCTGTTTAACTAAGTTAACGTTTAAATAAGAATGCCCTTTGGTTGCCTGTTTAGTATTAGTCTGTTTAACAAAGTTAACGTTGAAATAAAAATGCCATTTGGTTGCCTGTTTAGTATTAGTCTGTTTAACTAAGTTAACGTTTAAATAAAAATGCCATTTGGTTGCCTGTTTAGTATTAGTCTGTTTAACTAAGTTAACGTTTAAATAAAAATGCCATTTGGTTGCCTGTTTAGTATTAGTCTGTTTAACTAAGTTAACGTTTAAATAAAAATGCCATTTGGTTGCCTGTTTAGTATTAGTCTGTTTAACTAAGTTAACGTTTAAATAAAAATGCCATTTGGTTGCCTGTTTAGTATT
>JAQJVL010000665.1:295000-405597 GCA_035578905.1 Stictocephala bisonia | reverse complement strand
TTGTTTTTTAGTTAATTAATTGAAGTACTACTCCTAATTCTTGTTAAACTACCGATCGTAGAAACTGTGTTGTAATCTAAAACGTGTTATCACATTCCGTAGTGGTCTGGTGTCAAGTATGTATGATTTATAAATAAATAATATTAATAAATATATTAAACTCATTGAAAGGTATAATAATGATGGAGGAAAATCTTACTATCAGTAATACTTGTTTCATCTATAATATTACCAAAATCATATAATAATATTTGACATGATGACAAATGCTATCTGTAATAGAACGATGCCTTCACTTGCTATCAATATCACCTTTATAACAACATGTATATGCACTTTAACAATTTGGTCTTTTTATGAGTGTGGTTAGATGGAGTTTTAATTTGAGGTCCTTCATATAAAACTAAACCATCATTTACAGAATATAGAAGTAATCTATGTAATTGAATACATGACTAGATATTTTTGTTTAGCATAAGAAAGTAAATTGAGATTAATTAGTAAAAAGTAGTTAAGTATGAACATGATATATTTTTGTATTTATTATCTATTCGAATCGTAAGGCCCTTTAAGGATAAGATTTATTTTCAAAATTCTTTTGGGTAGCAAAATAACTATGAATTTCTATTGACCAACAATGTAAATTCTACATGGCACCCACTATTAGGTAGTTAGGTGAACATGAAATTAAATGTGTCGTGATATTTTATGATTTTTAAGAATTAATATAGCAAATAATTAATTTAGATGAACGTATAGTAATTTTGAGGTTGAATTTAAAGACAGGGCTGGATTGAGACATAACCTCACCTCAATAAATAATCAATACTTGTAATTTCATTCAACAAACTCTTTGTAATCCAAGTTTATAAAGGTTTGTAGGAAGAGGAAATACGGGAAAAAAATGAAAAGAAGAAAATATCAACATAAATTCTTTAATTTTACTACTAACAGTATCAGCTGAATAGAAAGGCATACTGTAGTTACAGTATTTATTTATCGTAGTATTACAATTGTATGTTTTATATACTATATTGTATAAGACACATTCCAACATTATAATAATTGGAATTAAATAAATAAGTCAACACTAACGATAGGTATTTTAATTTGAGACTGATGCAAAAGAAGTTTGTTATTTTAATTGAGCTTTTTAGTAAAATTTGTCCTATTTCCGTCATTACAAAACTGAATACTTCTATTTTAAAATAACATTTTCAAAGTAGTAAAACTATATAAAATTAAATTTGTTTACAGTTTCCATACATTCATATTTCCAGTTGAAATAACTCCCGATGATAAGTTGTTAATCGAGTGTTGTAAATCCTCAATGGTGCAATAAAAGATAACTTCAAACGATGAGTTGTTTTGTGACTACTGGGACTCATTACAGTAATGGTAGCCGATCATCTTCATCACAATCTGTCATATTGAGCAATGTTTGTATGTACTTATTTTTCACTGGAAATGCTATCTTGTAGTAATACAGTTTATATAATATACAAATACTACACAAAGTATTGGAGCGGTCTCACTCAACAATTGTCATACACTAAAAAGATTAACAAAAAAGCTCAAATCATATAGAATATATACATTATTACAAATGTGTTTTCGTATAATCATAGGTATTTTAAATAACTGAACTTATCTAAGGAGAACATTTAGTTTTTATGCGAAATATTGTGTTATTAGAAGGTTGTAAACATCACATTAAGTTTTTCCTAAAAATATTTTTCGATAAACACGACGATTGCTATATATAAATAAAAAATGTACTTGAAAAATACTTTAAAGTGGAAGTAAAAAGGTAGAAGCCACATCCACAAAAACGTTATTTTTTCACATCACAAACAAAAATAACTTCCATAAACTTACAGGCTGTAAGTATGAGCCACAGGACCCAAAACCTATACATAGTTCTTGTTTAACAAAGAGAAATAAACAACAAAACAAATATATAAGAATAATACAACGGTAAAGAAAGTGATGCGACCTATATTGAAGGTGAACATTAATTCAAATGTACAGCAAAATTTGCTTGTATGTTTCAACAAAACATTTTACTGAAAGCGTTAATAGTCTGTGTTATATTTTAAAGATATTTACACAAGGTCGTTACATTTATAAAAGTAATGTTGAAAAAAATATCTACGCTGGCAATCTATGTTAACTAAACATCTACGTTGGCAATCTATGTTAACTAAATATCTACGTTGGCAATCTATGTTAACTAAATATCTACGTTGGCAATCTATGTTAACTAAATATCTACGCTGGCAATCTATATTAACTAAATATCTACGTTGGCAATCTATGTTAACTAAATATCTACGTTGGCAATCTATGTTAACTAAATATCTACGTTGGCAATCTATGTTAACTAAATATCTACGTTGGCAATCTATGTTAACTAAATATCTACGTTGGCAATCTATGTTAACTAAATATCTACGCTGGCAATCTATGTTAACTAAATATCTACGTTGGCAATCTATGTTAACTAAAAATCTACGTTGGCAATCTATGTTAACTAAATATCTACGTTGGCAATCTATGTTAACTAAATATCTACGTTGGCAATCTATGTTAACTAAATATCAACGCTGGCAATCTATGTTAACTAAATATCTACGTTGGAAATCTATGTTAACTAAATATCAACGCTGGCAATCTATGTTAACTAAATATCTACGCTGGCAATCTATGTTAACTAAATATCTACGTTGGCAATCTATGTTAACTAAATATCAACGCTGGCAATCTATGTTAACTAAATATCTACGTTGGTAATCTATGTTAACTAAATATCTACGTTGGCAATCTATGTTAACTAAATATCAACGCTGGCAATCTATGTTAACTAAATATCAACGCTGGCAATCTATGTTAACTAAATATCTACGTTGGCAATCTATGTTAACTAAATATCTACGTTGGCAATCTATGTTAACTAAATATCTACGCTGGCAATCTATGTTAACTAAATATCTATGTTGGCAATCTATGTTAACTAAATATCAACGCTGGCAATCTATGTTAACTAAATATCTACGCTGGCAATCTATGTTAACTAAATATCTACGTTGGCAATCTATGTTAACTAAATATCTACGTTGGCAATCTATGTTAACTAAATATCTACGCTGGCAATCTATGTTAACTAAATATCTACGCTGGCAATCTATGTTAACTAAATATCTACGCTGGCAATCTATGTTAACTAAATATCTACGCTGGCAATCTATGTTAACTAAATATCTACGCTGGAAATCTATGTTAACTAAATATCTACGCTGGCAATCTATGTTAACTAAATATCTACGTTGGCAATCTATGTTAACTAAATATTTACGTTGGCAATCTATGTTAACTAAATCATAGAAACACAAAGTGTCAAGTTTCTTAACTAACTAAACTTGACAATAGATGCAATAACATTACTGGAATGCGCATGTACAGATATCAACATTGATGCAATAACATTGTTGAATACACACTTTGAATTAATTATTAACACAATCTTTTACTAACTTTATATACTTGCTTTCTTTACTGTTTTGACAAAACCACACGTGTGTTATGAAGTACAATAATATCTATTTTAACCCAGTTTTACAAACAGTTTTAACATACTATGAGTCATTTTACCTGGTTTTGAAAATTCCATCTCGATATGCAACAAGTGTCATGTAGTGTCGTTGGCGATGGTGACCATCAAACAAGTACAGGTCCCAGCAGATTTGTAAATACGGATCTACCTACTGTGAATAATGGTTTTGTAGTATTGTGGTGTATTGGTGGTTGCTGATAACAGTACACGATATATGTTTCGTTTGATAAGACCCAACCTTTGGGTGTTTCATATACCCAATGGGTTGTGGGATATTTATTGAGAACATTACAGACTAGATTTATTTGTACTGCATTATTTTCCAGTCTTAATTTGTAGTTTTCATTCAGTTCGTTAGTTATTAGTTAGTTAAATTTAACAAAAATCTTAATTTAAAAATATTATTTAGGACTTTTTTATCTGTGCGTGTAAACTGTTTTTAAACCAAAATTACAATATACTAGGATCATCATTGGAACTTCGAGATCTCATGAATACTAGTGTCCCATTTGGAAATAAGATCTTTCTATGCTCAGGGGACTTTAGGCAAATAGCAACCGTTGTTAAAAAAGCTCGCACATTGTGTGAAATTGCTTGTGTTTCACTTCGAGCATCATACCTTTGGCGACTTTTTAAAGTGTTCTCCCTGACGACTCCACACAGAATGACTAACTCCCTTGACTACTCCAAATTCCTCCTTGGAGTAGGCAACAGAGCTATTCCATCCAAGATGTTTGGAGAAGGCCGTGATTGTGAGGACCTTATTCCTCTTCTTGGGCTAAAATATCTCACGACCATAACAGACTTGATTGGTGAGGTTTTTCCACCCCAAATTCTCTGTGACCCCGATCAATGTGCGAGAAAGAGTGATACTTTCAACTATGAACGTGAATGTCAAAGAGATCAATGATCAAATCTTGAACTCGTTGGATGACCAACTTCATGAGTTGATAAGTGCTGACACTATAGACAAGGAAAACGAAGATGATATGGTCGCGGATGTACAGCTATTACATCAAGCCACTGGCAAAGGCGTACCAGATCATGTCCTGCGACTTAAGGCTGGCTCCGTATGCCTTATCATAAGGAACTTGAATATTGCCGATGGACTCGTTAACGGCACTAAAGTCATTGTGACAGCGATTACCAAACGGCTAATCACTGTCAGACTTCCCGGAGGCACGCAACCTTTCGGTATTCCTCGAATCACCTTTAGGTTTGCGTTGGCCGAAGGGTCACCAATTCGTATCTGTCGTCGACAATTTCCCCTCATGTCAGCGTACTCAATGACTGGCCACAAGAGCCAAGGCCAAACAATTGAGTACGTCGGAGTCGATATTCGCACGGACTGCTTCACACATGGCCAGCTGTACGTCCTTCTCAGCAGAGTGAGAAGCCCTACTCATATCGTAGTCCTTGTCCAACCTGGAAGAGTCGTTGAAGGAGTCGCCTACGCAAAAAACATTGTGTACGGTGACCTTCTTCTATACGCCGATTGTGTCATTGGCAGTAAGCTAGGGGGTCTGCTTTGAAAAATTCCCCGAAAATGTACTTTACCAGGCAGCAAGCAAGAGGGCCTGCCTAAAATAAAACTCCCCAACATTTTAGCTATTGTAAATACTAGGCAGTAGGCAAAGGGCCTGCCTAAAATGAAACTTCCCAACATTTTAGCTGTTGTAAATACTAGGCAGTAGGCCAGGGGGCCTGCCTAAAATAAAACTCTCCAACATTTTAGCTATTGTAAATATGGTCTCTACGTTTGCCGGCCTCCCCGTGGCGAGACTGGATATTCCATTCATTCACTGAACGAATGGGTAACTAACAGGCAAACACTCATACTGTTAATAGTTAAATTAACCTTTCAAACAATACTTTTTGAGGATTTAAATATTTTTTAAATGGGTCTCTACGTTTGCCGGCCTCCCCATAGTGAGACTGGATGGACCATGCTTCAGTTGATCGAATGGTTAACTAACAGGCAAATGAAATCAATTAATAAGTTTGGTTTTTTAACAGCTTACTTTTAAAATCACTTTTTCCGTATATTTTTTTTATTAATAATGCACTATCACTTTTTTTTACTGACTTTTTCCGTATAAAAACCATGATTTTTTAAAATAAATTTTGTACACAATGTATAGAAACCATGATTTTTAAAAATAAACATTTGTCCTGTTAAATAAATAACATTTTAACGGAAAATATTATCAGCAGTGAACTTTTTATATTCAACGAATTGGCCTGAACCGCAAGGGGGTTTGAGGGCGAAGCCCCCAACGTGCAAAGCGAGTACATCCATAGTGTGGGATGCTGACATTATAATGAATTGAAAAAGTTAACAATTTACGGTTTACGATTAGCAATTAAGAGTGGTTTAAGCCATTTTCGTGTTATAAATGGTTAACTTTCGAAATATCATATTCATTGTTTTAGTAACTGTTCATTGTATATTAGGTAATTATATTCATTGTATTTGGTAACTAAATACAGTTATATAATATTTGGAAAGTTAGGTAATAACAGGGTAATGACTTAAACAACTATGGTTTGTCTAATATAATATATATTTATATAGCGTATGGCTTGAACATACATTTATATAAAAAGAAAGTTTAACTAAATTTTTAAAAATTGTAATCCAACTATAATATTTTAAAACTGTTGTTGTTATTGAGAAATACAGTTTTCCCAATCCATAGTTATCTATTTGACCCATATTGATACTAAATTAACAATTATTTTTAATGCAGTCTGTCAAATAACCCCTAAGACATTCAGGCAACACTCAACATTTTCCAAAATAATATATTTAATTAGACTGTTGTGAATTGTCAAATAACTTTGAGTTTGTGAGGTGCTAAAATATGTATATATTTGAATCTCATTAGTTAAGCAAACACTGACATCTGATTTTGTTCTCACAGTAAGGAGAAAATCTCGACATATATTCCTGTTGGGCTCCTGAGCCAATCCTGCATATCCTTATTATGCAAGACCTAGAATGGGCGTCTAAGAAGAATGCTGGAAACTAGTATGCTGGAAGAATACTGCGTCAGAGTATCTTCTATAAATGTAGGATCGTATGGATATCATACTGAACTACACTATTTTACTAAACTTTTATCTCTGTTCAAGTCCCTACATCAAACAAAATTTCAGGATTTTTTAAAAACTTATTAAGAAGTGGCTGAAGAGGACCTGCAAATCACTTCTCGCCTGTTTGGCTTGCGATCACTTACATGTTGACTCTAATATACGGTAAGCAATGTTAGTGTCCTCGGGACTGATATAAAATAACATTGTTCATAAAGGGTCAGTTATCGTTAAAATGTATTTAGGCATACACTGAACTGATTGAAGAGAATTACCATTGACTGTGATGACGTCAATTACCAAACATTAATGACCAATACAAATAAGTTTCAGACGTATGACTTTGATTTTATGTTTCCATTGCATACGGGTGATCAAGCCCACTATGTGTTTCCAAAGAAAAAATTATTGACTTTCGAAATTGACAATATTTTTTTTACTGTTATAAAGTCACTGTTATAAAGTCATTTAAAGGCAAGTTTAATTTACTATTTAAGTATATGTTGAAGCTATTATCAATATCTGTTTAGGAATAACTCAGCACGTGTAACTTGTGCAGCGCAAAGTAGCAAGTACCATCTCTAAATCTATTTACTTTTTCAGTTAGAATACCTAAGTTATTTTTCCACCTGCCATAAAAACACACAGGATTAATGGCGTACATAGATTGTATAACAAATCTAAATGCACTTACTGAACAGTCTTAAACAGTTTGAAAATTGACACATAATTTATTCTCTTTTAGCATTTTAGCATCCTCTAAGCTTTTAAGAAACTCTCAAGATACAAACAACTTAATAATTTTACCTGAATATTTTTTATTCTGTAACCAACAATTATTTACTAAATTTACTCGCCAAAGTTTTTAGTACGAACAAATTTCACGTAACTTACAGCGATGTTTTGGCCATGAACGCAACAAAGCTTTCCTTAATTCAGTTAAAATATAAATGACGAAATATCTTGCATGCGATAGTTTATATATTTTACAGATGTATTCATAAATATTTTAATTTTATAGAGTAAATGCTATATTGGCTTTATAATTGATAAGAAATAAAATTTTTAAAGATTTACACTCATTGCTTTCGTTCTATTGGAAAAGGTTTCAAATTTTGGTGAACTATAAATAGTTAACAATTGATAAATATAACAAACAAATACTTAAAGTATCTACTATTGCATGATATACAGGGTTGGACAAAGTCTGGTATGTATTTATTAGTTTCAAAACCATTGAAAGAAATGTAATGAAACTTTGTAGCTATGTACATGTCCCTATACCAATTATTTAGATATATTTTACTTGTTTTTTGCATAGCCAGGTGATGGCCCATGAAGGAAGTCTTAACAGTTTTAAATATTTGTTTTTAAATACAAGAGTGCAAACCTGAGGTCAAAAGGAGAATGACTCAGCCATAAAATACAGCCACTGAAATAATTTAATATCAGGGCTGGACAAAAGTCTGGAATGTGTTTATCAATTAAAAAACTATTAAAAGAATAGTAATGAAACTTTGTAGTTATTTACATTTCCCTATACCAAACATATGACATATTTTACTTGTTTTTTATATATCCAAGGGATGGAAATCTTAAAAATTTTAAATGTAAGCCTAACTTGAGTTATACCTTATTTTAAAAGTATTTGTTTTTACAATACAAAAGTGCAAATCTGAGGTCAAAAGGATGTATTTTTTTGATTCACAAAATACAGCGATTCAAAGAATATAATGTCATATTACTAATTATTCTCAGTTATACGGCTGTTTATTTAACAGTTGCAGGTCCCTGTTGCTGTGTATGTTTTTGATTGTTAACAATCTTAACAAATGACTGCGTTATAAAAATAGCTTATTTAACTAAGATAAAAATAAGAAAAATGTACTAAAACACTTTTGACAGTAGGTTTACCTAAAATAGTCTAAGAATATTATTATAATAATTAGTCACTTTTTTGTGAAATTTAATTTCATAAATTCAGTTAGATAAATTATAGCTCTACGCAGCAATAGATAATAACTCTCTGACCTTTGTCTTAAGCAATGTTAGTTGATTATAAGACTACGTTAAATTCTTTGAGACACTATATTTTCTGACTGGGTCATCCTTTTGACCATAGGTTTGCACTTTTGTGTTTTACAAACAAAGACCTTTAAAGTGAGAAATAACTCAAGGTAGGCTTATATTTAAAATTTTTAAAACTTCCTTCATGGACCATCACCTGGCTATGCAAAAACAAGTAAAATATGTCTAAATGTTTTGTATAGGGACATATACATAGCTGCAAAGTTTCATTACATTTATTTCAATCGTTTTGAAATTAATAAATATATTCCAGACTTTTGCCCAACACTGTATACTAACGATACATTGCAAGGCGTGATTAATTGCAGCATACAGACCTCATTGTCTGGGCCTTGTATTGTTCAACTAATGGTTTTAGCAGACAATGCAATTTGTGTTATTACTGTTTTGGCTTCCATGTGATTACTTTCAGAACTACGTCATAGCATTTAGTATACTCGTGCAAAGATCAATAATCACTAACAGTTAATTTGATTTAAATATTGTATATAGTTTCACATTGTATTCAGTTAAGTTAACAAGTCCTTTGTTATTTGTTGTTTTCTATATCCTGCATGTACTTACATAGATGTTAGTTTAAGTTATTGTAGATAAATACTGAGTTGGCATAGACTTGTTATTTTGTATATTACTTTTATTTTATAGGAATAAACAATATCACGACTATAACAAAAATAAACATTTTCGATATTTAACTATTGATGATTTGTTTTCCGAGTAAATCGTACCAATAGAAAAACATAAGTAAGTAAAATCATACATAAGTACATAAGTAACATTCATTAGCATTGCTAATGAACGAAAGCCCAGTTCGTAAACTTGGGAAGCTCTACTTAAACCTATTTCAAAAGACAGGTGACGTTATCACCGTATACATCAATAACCCTTCCCCCTCCAACCCCACCGGACAGCGGAACGCCATTCTGTATTCTGTCTGTCCACCCATCAATGACGGAACTACCATATCTGATTTTCCTTCAGCTATAAGCCTTTCTCGTTGAGAAAAGTAATTTTCCATTGATACTTGTGTTCAATAAGTACTCTATATGCGATTGAGTCATTTTAAAAACTACATTTCATTTAAAAGTTCACAAATAGTTCTTGTATTATCATATTGAAAATGAATTACCTAGAAGGAGTCAAATGAATCTAAGATAGATGGAATGTGTAAAAATAAAATAATTATATTCATTACGTTTAGAATCCATCCAACTCTATTTATTTTTCTATTAAAAATCATTAAACAAACTTTTAGTTATAGTTAGAAAATAAATTTCCAAATAACTTCCAACAATAAATAATGTGTAAACTATTACTATTGTATAAAATAGAACAAAGCTGTGATTAAAAAATGTCCTCTAATGACTTACTGCTGTATATTCTCATTGATAACAACTAAGGACTTTCTAGACGGTCAGTGAAAACAATTTAAGTGATAATTCAACTGACATTGTTAAATTTTCAGGAATTTTTATAGACAAAACTCAATCTTGGGGACCACATGCATCAAAATTATATTAGATCGGCTTATTTTGTGTACTTCCAGTCAATATTTAGATATGGAAGTAATATTTTATGAGAATTACAGTAGAATAGAGGAAATCTACTTTTGCAGATAAGGGCTATAAGAGCAAACTCAAATGTAGGTCGTATAGAACATTGTTAAACTGAATATTATAACTGTTATAAATATTTACATCTTTGATATGATTTTATATGTTTTAAGAACTCCTGGTAAATTAAAAAAAGTTCTCATCAGTATAAAACTAGGATTAAAGGTCAAGCTACTATTAATATTGTTAGATTACATAAAACTTCAAACAGTAATAATATAATTTCACTTAGAGTGTATAGTAAATTAACCTACTTGATTGTCAAGTATTCAGAAAAATCTTTCTATAATACATTTTTTAACTGGCTCCTAAAAAACACACAATGTTTAAGTACTTTAAAGGGGGGCATTTAAAATAGTTGAACATTGTGTGAAATTCCAATGATTACCTATAATATGTACTACATTTAACGCTATCTCAGTTATGACTTTGCTAGCCTAAAACTTAGATGCTAAGAAATAAATTTAAAATTAAATTTAGGTATTTTATACAAATGTTATTGTTACTGCAGTAGACACTGTATATGCGTGTAATACTATACAGATTATTACAACTGAATGTCATGCAGTAATTTAGGTATCATGCCAGAATAAACTATACACAATGTTTATGTACTTTAAAGGGGGGGGGTTAGTGATAAACCGGCTCTTAAAGGGGGGGGGGGGGTTAGTGATAAACCGGCTCTTAAAAGTTAAACACCGATTAAGAAGTGTTTTAATTCAAATTTGAGCCTTTACGATTGTCCCGAAACCCATTTAAAACATTTTAAAAGGTTGCTTTGAATTCAGAGTTCTTTGCTGACTCTTATAAAACCGACAGGCTGGGTTTAGTGTTCAGTTTTACGATGTTTCTTCTCCCAGATTTGTGCCTGTATATAAAAACACAGCTAAGTTGTATTTTGCCTTGAATACATTTATTCGTTGGTATTAAACGATTTTCATTATTTGTAAAAACACTATAAAATGCATCATGGTGTTAATATTCGACATAGATAATAATTGCTATTCAGCATGTGCTAAATGTAACATTGAAGGGCTTTGTGTAGAAATCTTCTTATTTAGTAAACTGTAACGTCAAATTTCAAAATAAATAAGTACAACATATAAATCATTTATGAAAGACTGAGATTGGGAGTTTAACATTAAAGAAATGGTACAATAAAGACAATATTCCAGGATAATAATTATGAAAAACATAGCAAATGGTGGTAACAAACTTGAAGCAATCTATTTAGCTGTCCTACCTTGACAGCTGTCTTAACAATTCGACACTATGGCTGAAAAGAAAGATTGGAGAGTGAAATAACAATTTCCTATTTTTCATATACTATATTCTATGTTAAAGACAGGGTTGGTTTAATTAAACAAATAATATTACAACTATAAATATGTCCAAGTTTCAAGGCAGATACGTGATTTATAAATTTTAATATGGGTTTAATATACATTTACATCCATTTCAAGTTTAAATGTGCCTAGAGGTAATCCAAAGAAATTAATAAGCAAGGGCCAGTTTTATTTTTTGGGATTAAAAATATGGATATAATTAATTGTAACGTTTTATTTTCATAATGGTAATTTATAAGAGTAGATATGTATTATTTTTAATCTTTTTGAGTGTTAGAGTGAAGTAGAGATGGATGATCTTAGCTAACATTTTATATCTATTTACAAATAAAAGAACTTAACACTTAAATGTTATTTGGGTGTCTAACAATTAGCGTTATTTTCAGATTTTGATATCCTATGGCTGACTATAAAAGGTTCAATGATAATTTCAAAATTCAGCAGCAGTTTGTACACGTTCCTTTTTTTATACTGGGAATTATTTTTGGATAGTTTCATTAACTAATTTGTATTGCAATTTGGATACCATATTTAAAGTTCATTATGATTGACTATAGCTTCTAAGAAACATCACGGTATTTCAAATTTTCTATAGTAAAAAATTCACTAAGATTTCCGTTAGAGTTTGCCGTCGTCGTTGAGGAGGAATCATACTTACTCTTAGGCACACCACACAGCTCAGTAGTGCGCCAACCGGTCAGTAGAATAAAGCAAAACACTGTTATTGTTCGCGTGTAAATTCTATGTGTCAGCTTCCATTTGTCTGATTTACCGTGAGTTCCAGCAGAAGTGATGAGGAAATTCTGTAGACTAATGGCTTTGGCACTAGCTGTAGAAGAGGAATTCCTCCTTAATCAAAGAAAAAAGAAAAAAAATAAGAATTTAGGTGCATAGTATTAATGCCGTACGGGATGGTGAGAGAGAGAGAGTATTATAAGTTTTTTCCAAGACTGAAAAATGACAATTAAAAATCTTTTTGATATTTCCGTATGAGTTACGAAACGTTTATGGAACTAATACACAACAATATATATGACTGCACTGCTGAAATAAGTCATTCATCAAAACTAGTCTTTCTACAGTCACAATACTGCACATAAATGTCCGACCGCCATGTTTCACTCAAAACACTTCTTAGTAGACCTAGACCATCTGTAATTTGCGCATGAGTGACGCCTCCGTCCTTCCGTTGCTCCCGTCAAAATCGGCTAAACTGAACGGACTGAAAGGTCATGCGTGCAATTTTAAATTTGAATACGGTACACGGTTTTCGATTTTTTGATGAAGCGACTGAGCTGAGCGGATCCACTGTGTGACGTGCCTTAAGCAGTTGATTATTTTTTTTATGTAATTAATTCAGTTGTACACAGCAATAGTATATACCAAATTACTTAAATTTTTAAAGAATATTCCGGAAGAAGACAGTAAAAATTTACTAATACATTTTCTTTTCGCATTAAGCTTAATATTAGGATTTTCCTATTTATGCTCCTCTACTGGTACTGCAGCTTTTTTATCTTGTAGATGAACAAAAGTAAACCTTTTTATTATAAATACTGAGATTTTGAAAATCAATGTCATTAACATATTTCTTCAGCAGAGAACCCGAACAAGAAATTGAACACATTACTTTTAAATCTTGATTTCTCATTGAGCTACAAAATTGGATCTGCTCTTCTACAGTATTGCTGCTCTTCCGAGATATTGCATAAGCTCAAAAAATACATTAAATTTTACCAATTTCTTACAACTATGCAGAATATCTAGACTTCAGCATTATTTGGTGCAGGATATTTAGAATACTCATTCGATAGTTGACCTGGCAATACTTCATTTGGACAGTGAAATATGTTGAAATAGTGTATAGTAATTTATATTTGTAGAGTATAAATAATAATGTTTTAGGTCAAAGTCATATTAAGTACTAATTAAAATAATAAAATAGTAATTTAATTGTTTCAAATCCATGTTTATGTTCTTCATTTGTTGAATTAAAAGAAAATTTATTACCTTGTCTTTATTTTAATTATATTCTAAAATTATTTAGTATTGGTAGTAGATGACAGTAAATAGCAAGTAGTTAAATTACTTTGACATTTCGATGTACAACGTATGCTAAACATGTTCTGCGAAATCCTGTTGTCAAACATTTTGTGTAATATTTCTATTTTTTTACTGTCCAGCAGTGGTAGAGATGTGAGGGCTCGCTTGGTGACATATGTTCTGAATACAATTATGTAAATTTATGGCCGTTCCCTGTCATATTTTCTGCACTGGAGGACGTGGCAAGGGACTCCACAACATATCATTAGCTCTTTCATTTTATAACACATTTTTATGAATAATAAACCATTAAGTTAATTATATAGTCCAGAAATAATTAATAAACATTCTTCTATTATTTTTGGTTGTGTAAATATCACAGGTATGAGAATATCATTTTTATAAGCATCTATCAAAGCTGAACAATACCTTCATTAGTATGATCAAGATATGTTTAATACGTCAGGTAATAGATGATTACGTAGTGTAAAAATACTCTTAAATATATTTGTGTTGTGTGACGTCCACTTGTACTGTATTTGTACCAACACGTAGTATGCTAAATAAAAACAATTTTTTAAAATACTCCTAAACACATAAATATAAGCGATACAATTAAAAAAGTGATACAATACAAATAAATTCAAATAATATTCCATGATAATATTCATAAAAATATGGAAAATGTAGCAAAAATCCTAAAGCAATCTGTTTAGCTGTCTTTTACCTTGACAGCTGTCTTTACAATTCCACATCCTGGCCGAAAAGATAGGGTTGAGTGTGAAATAACAATTTCATATTTTATTTAAAATACTCGTGTGTTTTAAAAGGTCCAGATAGTTTGCTACAAGCTTCATTAACGTTAGGCATATACATACGGTAAGAAAACAGTTCAGATATAGTTATTTTATATTTGACATAATAACTAAATAATCAAAACTCCTTTACAGCTATTTTAACTATAGACCATTATAAAACTAAATTATATTTGTATACTAACGAATCTTAACATAAGAAAGCTGGCAGAAATAAATAGGTTTTTTCATATTCTTTTATGGAAACAAAAAATAATAAAACATATCTACCTCTAAAATAAAACAACCTAACAATTAAACTTTACTTATTATAAGGTAACATTGAATATACAAACACTAAGCCATCTGGTTGCCACATTTATTTTTAACACAACAATGGCACGAGCAACGAAGTTATAAATATAAATTAGCCTCAATTTTTTGAACAAAGGAAAATTATATTGTGATAAGGTTTTATACCTTGGAATTCTAAACGACTAACGTTACAATTAAGGTACGTCACATACTTATAACTAATTATATGATGGAGGTAACCTAAAATAAGAGCTGAGATAAATGTTCAGATTTATATGTATTCACTTTTACCTTACCTCCTACATGAATTATTACTATTTTTATATTTAGAAAGTAGGATAAACATTATGATATAGGTAAGATAAAAGTTTCCAATATTTAGAAAGTAAGATAAAATAGCATACAGGGCGTCCCTTTACTCTCTAAGGATCTTTTAAGCAAGGTATTGTTTGTGGGTCAAAAACAAGACATAATATTGTATTTAAAAATTCCAAACCACCTACGGTACACGTACAGCCACCATTTTGTAAATTTTACAAATTATTTGTAATTTTTTAAACAATTTAATCTATAGAGTTCAAATTTGGTATACACATTAATAAAACCATTTTCTTACTGAAATAAAAAAAATCAATAACCATTTTTCATTATTTTAAAAATGGGCGACATTTTGAAATATTTGATCCTTAATAACTTTTAAAAGGCTAGAAATAAAAAAAAAAAAATAAACGGAATACCTTCCTTTTGAACATTTCATTTGCAATAAAAAAGTAATATTGTTTTAAATCGGATGACAAACAACTGAGATTTCAGTATTTTTGTTTTTAATCATTTACGCGTTTTAATCATGGTGTCTTGCCACGCGAGTCAACCACAACAATACATCAGTGATCTATTCTGATTACTTTCATCCAAAACACTACAATAAAGTGATTTGTGACATTATTGTAATGGAAATGCCTCTGCAGGCAACGGGGAAAAAGTTGCAGATTACTTTCTTTGTTATTAAATTAAGAATTAATTTTAACCTTAATTAGTGCCCTAAAAACAAGCATATTTGTAAATTCTAGGTTGGTAAAATTGTTAAAGGTACTGTAATTATTTAAGAAAAAATGAATTTGCTGCTGTGCACCAGTTACATTCCAATCGTTTTTCGTTTGCAATTAAGTGAGAGGACGAAATTTTGAGCATCGTTTGTAATGTGAAAATAAATTTAATTAATGTTTCAATTTATAATCTAATGCTTTTTTAATTTTACTTATTGTTACAACCAGATTTGCATTAAAAATAAATTGTACAAACATTCTAGTTTTTAGGGCACTACTTAAGGTTAAAATTAATTTTTAATTTAATAACAACGAAATTATCTGCAACTTAATTCCCTAGGGGAATTTTCATTACAATAAGTCACAAATCACTTTACTGTAGTGTTTTGGATGAAAGTAATCAGAATAGATCACTGATGTATTGTTGTGGTTGACTCGCGCGGCACGGCATAATGATTAAAACGCGTAAATGATTAAATACAAAAATACTCAAATCTCGGTTGTTTGTCATTCGATTTCATACAACGTTACTTTTCTTGATTGAAAATAAAATCTGCACTAAAAAGATATTCTTGTAATTTCTTTGTATTCCTAACCTTTTAAAAGTTATTAAGGACCAAAAGTTTGAAAGTGTAATCAAAAGCTATTTTGAAAATAATGTAAAAGGTTATTGATTTTTTATTTCAGTAAGAAAATGGTTTTATTAATGTTTATACCACATTTAAACTCTATAGGTTAAATAGTTTAAAAAATAAAAAACATTTGAAAAAATACAAAATGGTGGCTGTACGGGTACTGGAGGTGATTGAATGTTTAAATACGATATTATATCTGTTTTTTTACCCACAATCAATACCTAAAAAAATCCTCAGAGAGTTCAGGGACACCCTGTATATTTATTTTTATATGCGTAAGGCAACTCACCAATTATGTTTTCGTTGAATGTATATCCAAACGTTAAATTAGATATAAACACCATGACTAGTGGCTTTGGTCGTATTTTTGTATTTACTAATTATGGTATATTAGATAAGTTTTTTTCTAAACACATGCTATACTATGTCACCGATAGAACTCTCACGACAAGAATGGTCACCATGACTAATGGGGCAGGGGTTGTCCATACAACGATGGAATAGTTTTAATATAACGTTCACTACACTTATGACTGAGAGGAGGGGAAGGGACTCAATCTTCAAGCAATATTCCTTTGTGAGTCGCTCGAAAAGAAATATACAGTTACGAATAAAATTGAAACATAGATATTTCACTAACAATACACAAGTAACTACTATTTTTTAAACATTACTAATTTTGTATTTGTTAAATTAATTGTAATATAATAAAACTTATTAGAAAGTGAACTAGACGTTTTTAGTTCCTTTAAAATTAAAAATATGATTAATGTTACTAAAATAATATTTATAATAGTATATTAAAATATGCTTAAAAACTTAGGTGAATCACGCAAAGAGTAAATTTTGTTAATATTAATTCGGCGTCAAATTGACTTAATAAAACAATTTAGGTAGGGAAACACATGCACTTTTAATTATTGTTATGATCTGTGCACTAAGGCTTATAACAAAACAATGTATAAACGATTATAATAACTATTTTGTAAAATGTATGTATAATATATAAATTATAGCTATACAAATATAATTACATCAAAAGATAATTTTGTTTATCAAGAGATAAAGATTTTTAACATACACTAAACCACCACGACCGTCACCTATTTAAATTACATAAAGTATTAATCACTTTTTAAAATAAAATTGCAAGACTACAACTGTGTTATTAAATATACTATGTTTGACTATGTTTCTCCTATCCCCATAACATGTACTCCCATCTGGTGGACATTTACTGAAAACATAAGCTAGTCTAATTAAACTCCTAAACATTATTTAAAAATAATTACTTTACGAGCAGCTTTAAAGAATTGTTAAGTTTATGATTGGTGAAGGCTTAATCTTACACTTGTAACACGTACAGAAAAGTCACCTGAGAAAACCACGTGTGGTTGAATCCAGGCGACATCCATCTTGCAGTTGAAACCCTTTGAAACGTGCTGTCACTTCAACTGAGTCACGAAGTCACAACTGGTTATTTGTGTGATCCGTGAGACGAGGTTAATGTGAAGTGTTTAACAATACAAACACATTGTTACCATGATGCCTAACGGTGGATCGTCAGTCTCACACATCTTAGTGTGAGTTTAGTCGCACAATTATACAGTATAAGCTGCTATCAGCATCCTAACACGCTATAATAAATGTATATTATAGGCCTTTTAACAATAATAGCACAGATAATCACCTGACCCTATACTCCAAAGATAAGACAAACAGATGGATCTCTTAAGTGAAAACATGTTCCGGAACTCCTATCAAACTAATCTATCAAAACTAACAAGGTCTCTATCAAACTAATGTGTAGCATTGTTATTGTAACATAACGAGTCTATCACAGTGTGTCAACCCATCAATGTAAATAAGGTTTAAAGATCACCTCCATTGAATTGATGGTGGAACGGCTCCGAAAACCTCCAGACCATATGAGAGGAATTGACTTTGGACGTACTCTGTTGCATCTAGACACTATTGCCTACCAATAACACTGGTTCACTCAAAAATCACACAAATTACATGTAAAACATTAAACAAGCATATTTAATTAACAAGTAAAATACCTAGTGACCCACACTTCCAGGTCCAAGTTCCTCGTAGTTTCTGATACATCACACAAATTACTTGTAAAACATTAAACAAGCATATTTAATTAACAAGTAAAATACCTAGTGACCCACACTACCAGGTCCAAGTTCCTCGTAGTTTCTGTTACATCACACAAATCACTTGTACAACATCAAACAAGCATATTTCAATAACAAGTAAAATACCTAGTGACCCACACTACCAGGTCCAAGTTCCTCGTAGTTTCTGATAACGATAGTTTCATAACGATCCCGTTCTTGAAGAGTTAGAAGAAATATGTGTAAGGTCGTCGTAGATACTGGATTTATTTGTGAAGCAGTTGTTGATATTTTATCGTGAAGGAATGATTAGAATGTGTCCAATACTGTGTGATTTTAGAGACCAATTTTGTCACCTATTGTTCCTGAGAAGATACAAAGCATACAACGAGATTTGCGTTCACAGATAATATATATCACTGATTTGTATTTAAAAATTCGGTTTGTTAAAATTTCAGAGTTATATTTAAAGATTTTTATTTACGCACCTAAACTTCTTGGAAGGATATGCATGAAAAAAAACAAATATTTTACAACCTGTGAATATAACCTTTAAAATATAAGGGATTTTACAAAAAAACAAAAGAAAAACTATGACAATATTGATACTAGACCAATACCTACCCTTAGCCACATTCATGTAATAACTTAATTACTTGAAACTATCATTTATGTTCTATCATTAGGTTTTAAAATAGTTTCCTTTTACATGTTTAGTTTGAAATCACTTGAGTTTTAAGAAAATAAGATAAATTAGTTAAGAAAGTGTTTCATTAGTAAGATTTTATTTATCAAAAAACTGTAACAACACTACATTGATATTTGATCACCTTGGAGTATTTTATAAAATAGCTCTTAAAATCCTTAGGTTTAGAGAAATAAAAAAATATTAAAAATTATAATAGTTTTACAATATTTGTATTTAATATTAAAAATATTAAGCATAGAATATGACATTTCTAAAAAGTAATCTAACTATAATATGTACATAATAACATTATTATAAATACCATTATAGATGGGATGTATTATGTTGACTCATTTTAAATACACGATATGTGTAAATAACAATTTCTTGATCACCTTTTAAAGAAATACTAATATGAATTATTTCAATTAATTTTACTAAACGCCAAATGTTTTATATATTTCCATAATATCCGGATTGTATGCCAAACCATTTAACCCTCATAGACTGTGACATAGCGATCAATTTAAATAGCAGTAAATATGAACGAAGCACATATTTATTCACCTGTATCTTTCTTCAACCTACCATAGAGAGATGCTCTACACATTTCACAGTTATTTAAAAATAGTTGCACGATATTTGCTAGTTTTAAAATGTATTTTACCACAGTTAGAAGTATAATGAAATAAATAGTACTCATTAATTTCATAACTCTACATAATATTAATAAACTATGCTTTTGTATTAATTTAAATTAATTTTAGATAATTACAAACTATGATTTATTCAATTTATATTTTGAAAGGGTTCAATATATTATTATATTGATTTTATTTATTTATTAAGTTAAGTGAAACATGGGGAAATGTCTGTGGTTATACTTTTGATGGCTTTGTGAACGGGATGAATAAAACGAACATTTTCGTTAAGTGGGACACTGATTATTAAATCGTTTTATATTTATAATTTTGATTTTGTATCTAGTATAACCTTTAGATTACTCCATAGTTAAAATGATTTATCTGAAAATTCTATTGGTTACTTACCGCTAATTTCATATGAGTAAGTTTCAAATTATTTTAGCCTAAAAAAATGTACAAATTTTCTATAAAATCATTTGTAGTTTTCTTAATAATGAATGATAATTATTTAGTCATGATTTTTCAATAGTTTTATAATATCTCAGTATAACGCTCAAATCGTAAATTTATTTTTATATGCTTAACAAACAAAATATTACAAAAAGTTCTTGAACAATTACGAGAAAAAATAGTGAACTTCTCCATAATGTGCGGCAGTCAAATTATTTTTATTTTCACACAATTTAACGTAAAAAGTATGTACTTAATATATTTTCATCAATACTAATTCCCCAAATTATTTAAAGAAATAGCAATACACACATAAACCAAAAATAAACAACTGTTATCCTCCCATCCCTACAAGTCAATGAGCTGCGGACTGTTGTAGCGCTGAAACCATTTTATGTGAATCACGTATAACCTCTTGACCCTTTTTACTATGGAAGTACGTTTTGGGGGTTGACTTTGCATATTAAAACTAATTTTATTCATAGAACAATGAAAATATCTAAATGCTTGATTTGTAGTTAATAATGATCATTATTTTACTAAAATAATACTTTATAAGCTTATTAATATTAAAAATAAAGTTAGCTATCCTTAATTATCAGTTGAATTTAAAGAAAAGAAACGATTTATTTTCTAAAATATAACTTGGATAGTATAATGTGAAAACAAGTCTACCAGGTGAAGTGCTACGTCGGTGCTGCAACCATTAAACATCAGAAGTATAACAGCTTTATCATCCCTTATCAGCTGGAACTGTTTCAACTGTTACTTCGTTTTGTGGAACTTTATCTTTATTCCTGCAAGTAATGTGTATACGAGGCTACCTTGTTCTTTTGTAAAAGTATATTAGACAAACATGTTACAAGTTTATTCTTCATAATTTGTTGGCTAAATATGCACACTTATTGGAAACCCGTAGGCACTATTACTGCTATCATAAGGCATGTAAATGAATTAATTATAGGTAGGTTAAAAAAAATAAATTGTGAAATAGTGAAAATTAACAATGCCATTTTAAGACTAATGTCTCTGTAAATTATGTAATTTTCCTTTTCATTTTCGAAATCCTTTTTAATTATGTTGTATGTAGGCCTACTTTATAATGTATTATAATATTATTAATATGTTATATTTTTCACAAAAACAAATAGTTTGTTAGTAAGTATTTTAAGATACAAATATTAAACTCCCTACATTCTATATCCAACGATTGGGCCGGCATGATCCGGACAGTGAATACGTGGGTACCGACGTCCCGAGCGTTATTAGTTAATTATTGGGGTTTTTGCTTTCGTTAAACATATTGACTCAGTGAATTAGATTCACCTAAACTTTTACCGTCGGGCTAAACAGTGATTTGATTAGTTATTACGTTAGTACATGCAATGTAAGTAATTTTTGTGGTTTGCTGTCGACTAACCTCAAAATTAACAAGCTTAAATTGACATACAGCAACGCCACCACGCTATCGCAACCCAAAATGCTGCAACTTATCAAGTAGTTTGACTCCAGTTTTCTTATCGCTTCTGTGGCTGAAGGGCAACGACGTTACTTCTCAATAAATTCTTATCTACAAGTCATAGGTTCCAATCCAGGGGCCGACTGTTACTTTTTGCTCAATAGTTCATTGCTAATTTAAACCCCCACATCAGGACGAATCCTTACGTTCACTGATTTTTTATTATTATAAACTATATAGCAACACATCAATGATTCCTATTTTATCTAGGTACAGTTAATAATAATGCTTATATAGTATTAATATAAATATATATGTGTATATCTGAATAATAATATTATTGAAAATCGGAGAGTCATCATGTCCTTTACTCTGGAAGTATCAAAAATAGGAAAAGATACAATACTTTATAATAACCACAAATATAGAGAGACTTACTCTGTAAAGAGTGGGGATATTGTTTGGCGTTGCCTGGGCAGAAGTTGTAAGGCATCTATACGAACAGATAGAAAAAAGAGGTTATATATACAGCTAGCGAGATACATACCGGACAACATCCGGTTACAATGAGAGCTATGACACCACCAATATCACTTAAGAATAAACAGATTCCTGAGGCCTCTACTCCCATATTCAAAGATGTTTCTCCTAGAGCAAAGGCAAACATTCTGGACCAGGCAGTCCACACAGCCTCAACAACACAAAATCAACGGTGTATTCTGTGTACCCACAATGAACCCTTAGATTTGTTGGCCGAGAATGACGCGCTCAAGAAAGAACTGGTGGACCTACGTGAAGAGCGGCGCCTCATCTTGGACCACTCAATAGAATCAGACCAGAGATTGCTTCAATTCACTGACAGCGTATTCCATGCACCACTATCTAATGTAGTCTTAAAACCGGAACTCGCAAATGAAAACTGCAGTTATGGAAACAAAGCGACCCTATCGTCTGAAGAAAATGCCATTCCCCCCATCACCGATTGTGCTGTACAGTGCGACCTTACAACTAAATTAAAAGAAGACCAAATTTCCATAGAAAAAATAAACTGTACGATAGCAGAAAAAGCTATCCTCCAGAGGAATGTAAATGAATTAAATACAAAAATAACAGAACTCGAGGTGAAAAATTATTATTTACAAGAAAAATATGACATACTACAGGAAGAAACCAAAAATATGATAAGTTCCTTAAGAGGCTTGGAGGAGGATATAAAATCAAAAAATAAACAAATAAAGGACTTGGAGGAAGATAATATTACACAGTATAACAAAATTGAAATATATCAGAGCGAAATTAAGAGCCTCCAACGTCAAATCAATCTAAAGGATACTTCTAACCCTACCTCTACGTCAACATCTTCAATTCCCCTACACAACAGCTATGAAATACTCCAGAATGACACTCATATTCCTGACGAAACTGAATTTAAAACCATTAGTTATCGCAGAGTACCAAAATCAAAAAATAATAAAACAAAACAAATTACAACAATTTCATCCCGTAAAAATTCATACAAACAAAAAACAACAATAAATAGAACAATTACAGCCCAAAATAAACCATATACAAACATACCATTCTCCAATGTATCAGTGGTTGGCGACAGCCACGCTAGAAGCCTTGCGGCACTGATGTCTGAGAGGACTTCCCAGAAGACCACGATCACCGGCTTCTGCAAGCCTGGAGCTGGGCTACTAAACATAATACCCACCTCTGAGGGAACAGCTGAATCCAATACCAGCTGTGTAGTGCTACTCGCCGGGACCAACGACGTGGCGGCGGGAAGACAGAACTATATATTTAAACACTTTGAAGGAATCATCAAAACATATAGAAAGACGTCAAATGCTATCGTTTGTTCCCTACCACCAAGACACGATCTTCCTAACACCAGCCCCTTTCACTTGGCTGTCTCTGAAGTAAACCACTACATGGAAGAAGTTTGCAGTCGTTATGAAGGTATAGAATGGCTGGATATAGGCAGCATCGGCCGGAAACACTACACTGCCCACGGCATGCACCTGAGAAAGAGTGGAAAACGTCTACTAGCCGAACTCTTAATGGAGAAGTTAGCCTGTTTGCCTCCACTACAAAGCGGCCGTCCTCACGCAATGGGCACCTCTTCTAATACAGAGACGCCACCATCCAGCCCAACCACCCTTCCATACGAGACCTTCGCCGAAGCAGTCAGACAGAACTTATCATATAGACATTTTATTAATTGTGATAGTAGTGTAGATCCCAACCCCAGTAAAACAAATAGAACGATTTTTTTAGGGACACCTCTTCAAACTTCCGAGCTAAATTAATCGACTCAAGTCACATGTCTTCAAAATTCGCTATTCAGACAAAAACAATAAAAAATAATAGAATCGTTTTGCTACATCAAAATTCACAAATAGCAACTAACAAATTAGACGAACTAACTTTGTTAAATGATGAACTGGAGCTTGATGTGCTCCTTTTAACAGAGCACGGTTTCAATGAAAACAATATTCACCATTTCAAAATTAAAAATCTTGAACAAGCCAATTCATATTGCAGAGGCATCCATCGAGGTGGAGGAGTTGCAATATTTGTTAAACGGGGCATAAACTTCACCCCAATGATGTTGAAGAATATAATAGAAAAAGATCTGGAAGCCACCGGAATTAAATTAAAAACAAAGAATTCCCAACTTACAGTCATTGGGGTTTACAGGTCGCCTAGTGGAAATTTAGAAAACTTCTTTTCAAGTTTTCATACCATCCTTAAATCAATTACTAAGAAACATTCAAAATTCATAATAATGGGAGATTTTAACATTGACGTGCTTGATGTTAGTAGCCACATAGCAAAACGATTATCAGATCTATTAACGTCTTTTGGTCTAAAGTGGTCCGTTAATGAGCCCACGAGAGTCACCACCGTTTCAAAAACTGCAATAGATAACATCATTACAAACGTATCAGATATAAAAGTAAGTGTGGTCAACACAGCAATCGCAGATCACTACGGCCAACAAGCCATTATTAGTAATTGTAAACCGGCAAGGGAGAATATATCAAAAAGAACAATAAGGGACACTAGGCACGAAAATCTGTTGCACTTGTTATCTGCGTTGCAAATGGAGAGATGGAATTTTCTCAATTCAAATGATCCTGTCGAGTTACAATTTGAAAAGTTTCAAAACTGTTTAAACTATCATTTTAATGTGAACTGCCCAGCAAAGACAATAAAATTAACACAAAAAAACAATAAATGTAAATGGATCACCAAAGGTATACTCATTTCAAGGGAAAAAATAAAATTGTATTCAAAAATATCTCATGACACAACAAATTTGAATTTCAAAATCTTTTTTAATAACTATAAAAAAGTGTATAAAAAAGTAATTAGGGCGGCAAAAGCCTACGATGTCAATAAAGCCATTATATCTTCAAAAAATATTTCAAAAACCGCCTGGTCGATTATTGATAATAAAGTTTCACGAAAAGACAAACAAATCCAACTTGAAATTTGTAATGAACATATTTGTGATGGCCAAAGAATTTCGGAAGAGTTCAATTCCTTCTTTTCTTCGATAGGAATTAATCAGGGACCACACTCACAGCGAGGCCAGACTCCTGTCCCCTTAAGACGGAGTCCAGCAGCCTCTATGGTATTGGCCCCAGTTACGGAACAGGAGATTGAGAAAGTAATTAGAGAACTGGCACCTAAAAAGTCAAGTGATGTGAATTTCATGTCTACATGGCTTCTAAAAAAATGCTCAACCCATATTTATAAACCTCTGGAACATCTGATAAATCTCTCTTTTTCAACCGGAAACTTTCCTTCCATATTAAAAACTGCAAAGGTGACACCAATTTTCAAAAAAGGGGATCCAGCATCAATTCAAAATTACCGGCCTGTTTCAATTTTGCCAGTAATAAGTAAAGTCTTTGAGAAGCTATACTTATCCCGTATGGTAAGCTTCTTAGAAAAATACAATCTCATTTCGAAGGATCAATTTGGATTCAGAAAGGGTCGATCAACAATCGATGCAGTCGTGAATTTGGTTGAGAAAATTGTAGAGAGCTTGGAGAATAGAAAGGCCACACTTAGTGTGTTTCTGGACCTCTCCAAGGCCTTTGACTGTGTTGACCACACAATTCTTCTTAAGAAAATGCATAGTCACGGAATCCGCGGAATTCCACTCGAGTGGCTTGAGTCATATCTTAAAAATAGATCACAAATTGTTCAAATATATGAAGTACGGTCCGGATCTAAAAACCTAAAGTATGGAGTCCCGCAGGGATCAATTCTTAGCCCCCTCCTATTTTTGATCTATGTAAACGAAATTGGTTCATCACTGCAGCATGGGTCACTCGTGCAGTACGCTGATGACACGACTGTCTCTTTCTCAGAAAATTCAAATGAGCAATTGGAAGTGCGGGCTTTTGTTGAAATAAATAATTGCATTCAGCACTTCCAACAACTCAATCTTAATATCAATCCAGAAAAATCAGCATGTATGCAGTTTTGTTTGCGGGCGTCGGACTCGGAAGGAGGTCCGACGGTCATAATAAATGAAACTGAAATTAAAGACAAAAATTCAACTAAATTCCTTGGAATGCACCTAGATCGAGGGCTGACTTGGAATGTCCACGTCGAAAATTTGTGTAAAAAGTTATCATCAGGCATTTATGCTTTGAGAAATTTAGCTAAATTCTGCCCAACTCAGTTACTGATGACGGCTTATTACGGGTTGATCTACCCTCATATTACCTATGGATTAGTGCTATGGGGAAGATGTTCCAACACTAACTTTGACAGAATATTTAGAATTCAAAAAATGGCAGTTAGAATCATCCTAAAAATGAATTTCAGAGAGTCGTGCAGGCCAAAATTCAAAGAGTTAAATATATTGACATTACCTTGCCTCTACATTCTTGAGACTGCTACATATGGTAGGTACAAGACTACTATCACAAGAGGCAGAGATATACATACATACGACACTAGAGGCAGGGACAACTACCGAACTGGTCGTCATAGAACGGTAGTCTATGAACGCCTGCCTTCACAGATGGGCGTTCGTATAGTCAACAAGTTACCAGAATTTATCAAAAGTGCTACAACGCCCAAGGCGTTCAAGAGTCGTCTCAAGAAGTTTCTTTCAAAACAAGCATTTTATAGTATAGACGAATTCTTTGCACATAACTAGGAGGGGGAAAATCAATAACACAAGTGAAGTTGAAGAGGTTCAATTGGCGATGAGTGGGAATTTGGGTGTCTGTCAATATATGTATGTTTGAAAGGGTGAATTGTTAGAATGGATGGCAAATTATTAAAAAATATGACTTTTGCAATACAATGTTTATAATTGTCCTAATGCAATAAAAGTTTTATTATTATTATTATTATTCTACTTCCTTATCTGATCCCCTTGTTAATACATGATTGACTCTGGTCTGGATAAAACGGGTATAATATTTCATTAATGATAAAAATCCCTATATTGTATTTATTGAAGAAATTTCATACGTAAATTAAAAAAAATAATCATTTATGTTTCAGTATTATTTAACACAGGTTTGAAAAAAATGTTTAAAACGATAGAAAAATATATTTATTTTATCATAATGCGGTTTCATAACTAATGTTCTATTGTCAGTTATTGCCTTTATTTTAACACTAAAATGTGTGGACATATTAACTAGTAAGTTTGTAGTAGATGTACATATGTGTAGAATGTGTATTAATACGAAAATAATACACAAACAGATTCATTCCCAATTTGTTTTTCATATTGATGCTGTTATTACTATTTTTTGTACATTTTATAGGAATAGTCTCTTGTTATTTGAGACTTAATTGTACCAATATTTTCGTAGTTACCTTTTAAAAATTAATAATTTCACCTTACCTTTTACTCCCTTACAGTAAAATTGATAGAGTGGGTGCTCTGAAACGGTTAATGTGACCATCATCAAATAATTTTTATTTACAACAGGCCACATGACCTAGGCCTAAGTGAAAACCCGGAGACTGTTAACTGTGGCTATTGCAGGTCAGTCTATTTTATGGTGACCAGATCAGCTGAATCCACCCACCCCAAAATCGACCAAGAATGGATGTTTTATCCAAGGAGGTCCGACAGAAGGTCAGAGTCACCAATGAATTGGTGGTGGAAGGACTTCAGAACAGGATATACACAACTTCAAATGGGAAGGACACGGCAACATTAAATATCCAAAGTTTTGAGTCCTGTGGTAGAAGAATTTATTACTAGAGACTGTCCTTTAGTTATCTATAAAATGACTTCAGTCAATGCATCTTTAGTCTAAGAAGTATTGATAAAAAGTCTTTCCTCAACCGTTACAAGTGCTTAGCAGCATATTTGGGAACAAAATGGACATGTACAGTTATTTTTATTAAATATCCTGAATTTAATATGTATACAAGAATAAAACAAGAAAAAACATTATAACTATTGGTTTTAGTTGTAGTTATATATTTAATTATACAGGTAAACTTGTATGGCTTGATTTACTATCTGAAAGCATAGGTACATATTAGAAGTCGTTCATAGTTAACCTTTCGTAGACAAAGCAACGAGGTTTCTAGTACAATATTTTGCATTGCAACAAATTTAATCTCAGATGGATTCGATTTTATACGTTAAAAAAGTATAACTACTATCAAGAAACAGAAAGAAATTGTTACAATTCGATTCTTAATCATGTATTAAAATATCGTAGAACATTTGCACACCAAACAATTAAAATTTCATTGACTATTTAAAAGAACATCCAGTGGAATAGAGGCGTTTTCAAGTGTTGTTGAGTTTAATTAAATCTCAGACTTTGTAAAGAACTCTTGGAGGTGGACCACCCCTAGAGGCAATTTCTTTTCCAGCACAACTTCTCCTTCCTGAAAGTATCCTTCTCCGCACCACTGTTTACACAGTTACGTTGTATTTCCCTAGTGACGAAAAAAGGCTGTAGCTAATTTTAACAAAACATATTTTATGTTCAAATTATATAATTTACAATAAAACCAATATATTTTTAATTTTTAACTTAAAGTTAAAGTTAAAAATTAAAAATATATTGGTTTTATTGTAAATTATATAATTTGAACATATTATTAAGTGACCAATATCAACTCTCAACTTCAAGACATATTTTGTTCATAAAACTCTGATAAAATTCTTATCGTAAAAAGATTATCCTTTTAACATTAAGTTAGAGACTCTTATTGTTTTTATCTCTGTAAAATATAACATTAATAATACAAATCACAATTTAATGTACCTATGTATTGAAGAAGTTACGTAAGTTAAAAAAAATTATCATTGTGATTTAACTTTGGAATAACTTTAACTAACTTTGGATTTAACTTTTTCTAAAGTTTGAAAATAATGTTTTAAACGTTATAAAAATTTATTGTTTAGCTCAATACGGTTTTATAACTAATGTTTTATTGTTAGTTGTTGCCTTTATGTTTACACTAAATTACGTGGACACATTTTATACCAAAAACTATTGATTAGCAAGTTTTTAGATGGTGTAAATATTTTGTATTCGCATTCATGTATTGAATACAAAAATAATACATAAAAAGATACATTTTCCAACTTTTTTCTAGTTTTTATGCTGTTATTACTCTTTTTTTTATAGAATTTACAGGAATACTTAAAAACCAATAAAATTTAAGGGCTTTTGAGTTTAGGTTTAAACAATTGTATTTTATAATAAATAAAAGTATATTATATATTGTTATCCGTTACAGAGTTGTTATAAGTTACATAAAGTTAAAAGTTTCTAACAAATGTATAAGTTTACGTTTATAAAACTAGTAAATTTTACTTTTAACCGCTATTAAATGTGTGAGGAAATAATAACGTAGTTCCTTATTAACTTATTTGACTCTAGTTTATTGTAAAATCTTGAATAATAGAAGGAGTCAGTAAAATGGAAGGGTATCTCACAGTCCTTTCTTTATAAAATCAATGGACGAGGGTTCTACTACAATGATAAACTGAAACCCTTTGCCCCGCTTTAAGCAGATATGCCTTTGAGGGTTAAAACTGGATGAGAGATATTTTGTTCCGTTCTCAATCCCATCTTTTTTTATGTATTTTAAATAGGTAGTGAAGTAAGATTAAAAATACTAAAACCTGCCTGTAATAAAAAATGCAAATTGGCAATGTAAAGAGACCAACTTATTTATTAAAATATACCAATTAAGGCAATTAATTTATCAATACATTTATTTATTTTCTAATGTGTATTATTTTTTTTAGTAATATTAATTGACTGACTTACCTGTTGTATAATTTAAAACAAGATTTTTTAATAATAGTGCAAACAACAACACATGTTTTTATATAAATCATTTTTAAATTTTTGTTGTATTGTAAATGTTTTTATCTACAACTAATATAACTAAAAGGTAATTATAGTCTGATAGAAATACTTTTATATTTTTAAACATATACAGAGCAGGAAATTTTGAAAATGTGCTGTTATCAAAATCAAGTTCAGGTTGAGATTTCTTCAATTATAATTTTAATAGGTTAGTTTATTGTTCATTTTAGTTACTTCAAAATAACATACTTCTTGCAAACACTGCCAATAAATTAACTATCAAAGGATTCGAATTATATTTGTTGAAGACGTTTTTTCCTAATTCACATTCTGTTATCATTAATAAGATTTTCCTTAAAAACTAACTTAGTGTTACCAACTTCCTCACTAGATCACTTACGCATTAGTAATTTTTACTAATTTATAAAACAATGTATTCAACATAAAATTGAAAATACTATACTGCTTACAATCTAAATGAATAGGTAATGACTATATTAAATATTGATACTTTGAAGAAACCTATTTGAGGGATTTTCTTAAAGCGGCATGTCAGATGATGAGTCTTCCATCGCGTTCTCAGTCAAACAGAACGCGATGTAAAATATAGAAAGTGACAGAGAATATTATATTGTTATTACCTTGTTCGGGATTAACCAATTATGAGTAATATCATCAATAATAATTATTAAAAATCAGAAGTAATTATTAATATTAATTATTGATATTATATACATTTTATGTTAGGCTAAATTATTTGTAATAACACCAAAATAAATATTACACACAAATGCAATTTAGTTTTATGTACAGTATATAAAATTTAAAGAAAAAATAAACAAAAGAGTCAGGTCAGTGGATTTTGAGGAGTAGGTCAACAGGAAAAATACTATCTATACTGGGGAGGGGGGGGGGTTACTCCATTGCCTACTGCCAAGATAGGCGAATAATAAAATTGACAAAAGAATAAAATATTTTATTTTTTAGTTTAATATAGTAACTTTGTTTTATCAAATAAGTATATGAAGAGACGTGCCTTACTGCAGGCCATGATAGTTTTAATCCCATAAGAACAATGTTATTTGTGAATCCATAATATTTCGTTATTCATTTATCAACAGTTATGTATGAGATGTCATTTTAAACGTTATCATATTGGGCATTGGGTTTGCTTTTGATTTTTTGAATACATACGCATAGTTTTGAGAAATAGGTGAAAACAAAAACTTCAATGAAAATATATTTTATATTTTTTTCTGTTAAACTAATTAAAAATTTTCAAAACAAATTCAACGTGTAATTTCATTCTTTGTCAAATTAAATTTATTTGGACAGAATGTGTTTAAAAATAACTGTTAAAAATAGATACACATGATTGTATGTCCAGTTTGAAAATGTTTTTATATGATAACAACTAACATGGCCGACAACAAGAAATTAAAACTTAGTATATTATTGACCTGTTTAGGATGTGTGGTTTTCAAGATAAAAGTGAGAAGTAAAAATTATGAAACGGATTTGAAATAATCTAAAGAAGTTATTATGAAATATTATTTATCTCGTAGTAGAAACAATACATTTATAAGTAAATAATAAAAATTCGTTATTAAAAAGTTAATTAACTATGAAGAGTGTAGAAAAGAATTAGTGGAACGTATCACGATGATGACAGACAATTAGTGAAACGTATCACGATGAAGACAGACAATTAGTGGAACGTATCACGATGGTGACAGACAAATTAGTGGAACGTATCACGATGATGACAGACAATTAGTGGAACGTATCACGATGATGACAGACAATTAGTGGAACGTATCACGATGATGACATACAATTAGTGGAACGTATCACGATGATGACAGACAATTAGTGGAACGTATCACGATGGTGACAGACAATTAGTGGAACGTATCACGATGATGACATACAATTAGTGGAACGTATCACGATGATGACAGACAGTTAGTGGAACGTATCACGATGACGACAGGCAATTAGTGGAACGTATCACGATGATGACAGACAATTAGTGGAACGTATCACGATGATGACAGACAATTAGTGGAACGTATCACGATGATGACAGACAATTAGTGGAACGTATCACGATGTTGACAGACAATTAGTGGAACGTATCACGATGATGACAGACAATTAGTGGAACGTATCAAGATGATGACAGACAATTAGTGGAACGTATCACGATGATGACAGACAATTAGTGAAATGTATCAAGATGATGACAGATAATTAGTGGAACGTATCACGATGATGACAGACAATTAGTGGCACGTATCACGATGATGACAGACAATTAGTGGAACGTATCAAGATGATGACAGACAATTAGTGGAACGTATCACAATGATGAAAGACAATTAGTGGAACGTATCACGATGATGACAGACAATTAGTGGAACGTATCACGATGATGACAGACAATTAGTGGAACGTATCACGATGATGACAGACAATTAGTGGAACGTATCACGATGATGACAGACAATTAGTGGAACGTATCACGATGATGACAGACATCTGATTTTATATCACAGACGTATTAGATTAACAAAATGAATAAAATAACTTCATTACACTAACACAACAACTTTGAAGGTATTAGAATGGATAGGAAAATAATAAAAAATAACATACAGTTTTTTTTACTATACAGGAATAAGTTTTGCTAAACATTTTAAAAATTACGTACCTTTTATTATATTAAAAGCACATTGTACTGTATATCAGAAAGCAAAACTCTGTAAAAGCCCGGTATTCTTTGTGTCATTTGTACGCAATCAGCTGATGGATTACGGAATAATATATCAACATTTCATCAATCCATTTCGTAAATCTCCTAAAAAAAGGTACTCTGGAAAACTCTTACTACTTCATTTGAAACGATCAGTGATGTATAAAATGTTATATCTATAAAATATAACATATCGTCTGTAATATAGGAGGAATATGAGAAATATGGATATGATTTTTTTGCAGGAAATGGGACATTGTATTTAAGTAGTTATTAAGAAATCACTATAATTTAAATTACATTTTAGAAACGGAGCAGATACATTAGAAATCATCATTGAACTGAAAAGAATTGAAAGCAACCAGGAATTACTTACATTTTGGTTGTGATGAAACAATTTGTATCCATTAATTTATTAAGGTCATAACTAATATCAAGTAATTACCGCTATTGAGAAAAAAATTGTTTTCCATAAACTATATCTAAATATATAAAATTTATTTAAGAAATAATCTTCTTAAAATTGTAACCATACATAAAATAAATACGGGCTATTTTATTACTAGCAAATTTAGTGACGGTACAAGCCAATGCATTAAAGCAATCAATTGGCCTATACTAATGTATTTGTAGGCCTGCTTCTTTAACGATCTCTGTGAACAATTATTTACCTTGTGTAACAATGTCACATGATATTTACGAACACCAAATTAAAATATGGATGGTACTCGTAAACATGTAACAATGATACATAGACTATAATTGTAAAAACTATTTATTAAACACATTATTTTCTTTAAAGATAATTGACTATATTATTCAGTAAAGGCTTTAAATTATTAAAAAACGTAGCAAACATTAAATAATCTGTAAAACGTGGTACAAGAAACCAAGTAAGGATAGTTTGAATTACGACGGTGATTAACGTGTAGATCAAGTTTAAGACACGGAATTTAATGGATAGGTTACGAAATATCCCATGACTCAGTAAATTTAAACTATCGTTTACATTAGTAAACCTATATTGTTCAAATAAAACTGCTAGGTGGACATTTTTATAAATTTCTAATGGTTAGATAAATTACTTACTTAATTTTATATTATTTTATAATATTTTATAAATATTATATTATTATTTTTATTTACTTTTAATCAGCCTTCTTACCAATATTATTTTACGTACTAGTTATATGGCCTGTTTGTCTTTTTTTAATATACGAAGTAACGGCAGTGTGAGTAGTTTCTGTAGATACTAACAAACTTGACCAACTGAGGGGATCCTTTCACAACAATAATACCTACTCTAGACATGACAAAATGTATTGTGTTTTTGTATTATCAACAAATTTTTGTACGTTGAACTAAAACAAAGATTCAGCTATGGAACGACAACTAGGTGCATTTTCGTGTTCGTGTTACCTGTTTACAAACTGAAATTGATTTTCTCAGAAAGAACAACTTTTTTCATATCACTGACTTCTGCAATTCAGGAATGTACTCTTTATCATGGGACCCGAACCACGAGATGCATGTCTAAGGTAGTTGACAAAATTAAGTCTCAGAACTTCCTTAAGGTAAAGACTAACCAGTGTCCATTACTTATCTCTGTCACTGTAGATCTAATTAGTAGTGGACACTATAATGACTATTGAGTGAGCGTGTGAGAATACTACGCTCATGCACTCATCGCCAAACCTTTATCTCCAAGTTGGATTACAGCAATAAAATCATTACAGACGGAAAATGAGTTTCAGGCCATTCTGACCAACAAAAGTCCCAATGTAGTGCTATAAGGTTTTATAGTAGGGCAATTAAATTGTATTATCGTTACGCCACCTACTGTAAGCTCTGGTACTGAATGCGAGGTGCACTGAGTGGTGGAAGTGAGAGTAACTACCGAGTGGTACAAGAAATAACTACTATTCTCCTCTTGTACCACACCAATAAAATCGTTATCATGTTAGCTAGAGTAGACGTGAGGTCAAACTGCATAAATAACTACTCGACACAGATTCATGCACTATTGGATATGATTTCTGTTTCTTTTTTACTCTGTTTTTTTAACTTCGAATAAAGGAATTGAAAAATATACCTCCAAGTGATGCATATCTTAATAAAATCCACAATACGAGACAGATACTACATACAGTAGTGTGTGGTGATATTGTTAGTAAAACTGCTGAAATATGCAGTATATATACGAATAGTATATAAACTGCCATCATATCAGGTATGAGATTCATTCCATAGTTTGAGCCCATTGTGAGTAGCTACGGTGTAGGTTAAGTCTTATATTCATCATATTATTGACAAACACGTAGATTTATCATTCAATGCTAAATTTTGTTTAGCATTGAATGACAGCTCTAATGCCATTGAAACAGCTCTAATCACCAGCTGTTTGAAGTCCAGAAGCTGGTGCACGTCCCATGTGAATGTAATACAGTTTATACCAGCAGTTTTTGCAGACCGCAATAAATCGACCAATTAGTTGCTCAAATGATCCAATTCACGAAAATTATATTTTTACGTTATGAAATAATGTGATCAAGAATGTAACGGATGCAAATGGTTCTATTCGATCTCAAATGAAGCTACAAAAGAGATCAGCTGACATAATCAATTAATAATTTGCTGCTTTACAGCTAATTAAGTCACACATTATGTAATAAACTCAGTTTTAGTTTATAGCTTTGACTTCAAATTCCCTTTTTATTACTGCACAATTTTTTCAATATAATCCTATTTTATAGGTGTATTAAAAACTTAGACAGTACGTGTCAACCAGCATATTATAATATTTAACTGTTTAAATAAATTTAAGTGTGCCACTTAATTTTTCTGTCCCTAATGATAATTTACCGTTAAACCTCTATCCTAACTTTTATTTTACTCGCCAATTAACTAATAATATCCAATGTAAAACATTCTCATATTAAAATTAGGAAGTCGTGCAAGAATATTTCATTCATGCATGATTTACATGGATCAGTAGTCAAAGAATGTTCCGTTGCTCTAAATCCGTTGCCATGCAGTGATCATAGGCCCAAAAGAAATTCTTACTACCTGTTTTTAGCAGCCATTGTATCAGATGTTGGTTGTCCTTATCATATAGCAATTTATTTAATTATTTAAAGGCCTTATGATCTGGCAATATTCTCTTTGAACAAATACAAAGATTAAGATTTAATAATGTATTTGAGAATGCAATTGATATGTTACTGAAGTATTATATTAGAGCATGGTGAGGGATTATACCTAGAGTTTTAATGTTAGATAATATTAAGATTACTGTTGTTATATATCATTTTTAATACAACAATTTCTTTACAAATTGTTGTATTAAATCACATTAAAGTTAAAGTGCATTTAAATCACAATGATGGAAACAGTGGGAAAATCACTTTACGAAAATAAATTTTACTTATAAACTACGTTCGAGCCTAAATACTGTCCTAAATAAATAGGCTTTTCACACAATAGGTGAAGTGATTGTTATCTAACATTCATTAGTTTTGAACCAATGATTTTATTATATACTGGTATATATTTATATACTTTGGTACCAAAAATGGTACCAATGGTACATATTTATATACTTTACATATTAGCATTGTTAAATATTATACAATATATACAATATATACCGGTACATATAGCATGTCAAATATACAATATATACAATATATTAGCATTATATGTACCATCACGTATATGCTAATTAAAAAGGAAATAAGTTTCAGATACCTTACTGGTTGAGAACGAAAAATAAGTGAAATTAATATTTTAATCTTACTTTTCAATGTATTTTTCAAAGTACTTTTTGATCTTTTAATAATCTTTGTTCTCTTTTAATAAAGAGAACATATAAATAAGTTATAAGAGTGTATGGTATACCTTGTTGATACTATCTTTTCACTTTGACAAATAACAATAAGACATGTTAACAGTTTAAGTTAGGATGAATTCCCTCAAGGAATTCTTTAAGTTACCTAAGAAAAATAACTTGAAAGAAGACTGAAATGTCTTGAAAGTACAAAGCATTGGATATAAAGGGATTCTGGAGACCCATACATTTAGATGGATCAAATGAAACAGTCTAATTTTTTTTTGTATTTAATTGCTTGTTTGTTGTATTGCTTTGAGAACATCTGGTCTAGTAAGAAATATATAGTACTGCTAGAGAAACACATTTATAAGTCCACCAGCAATATTTAGTTACTAATAATTTCATTACGTATTTATAAACACAAAGAACGTTAAGTTAAATGAACGTCAAAGAAAGTTAAATGAAGCTATATTAAATACTTGTGAATTTAAACCTCTGAACCAAAATTAAAGAAACATGATCTGATTAAACTGCAGACTGGAAAAATTTAAATGAGATGTATTACTTGAATTGAAGGTTGTAGTTTATTTTCTTTCAAGATCATTATTATTCACAGTTTGGTATTATGTTACTTTATTATATAATTAAACCGAGAAACAACTGGATATAGAGGATCATTGCACACTCATGAAAACCAAATGTATCATATGAAATTTAAATGCCAAAAACCAAGTCCAAATAATATATAAATGGTTTCATTAATAAAATACTGTTTCACGTAAACAAGCCATTGAGAAGTACTAAGAACCATTATTTAAATGTTTAAAAATAATAATAGTACTAGGTAGTATACAATTATTTATGTCTAAATACGTAATAGCAAAATAACTAAAACGCAATCCTTATTATTAGAAATCCTCTTATAGGCTAATAACACTTGTGGATGTTGGGCGAGTCAAATCTGTATGTACAGGCAGCTGAAAAATATATTTTATTACATGTGAAATATCTAATAGAATTATTGACTATACGAAGGGACTACAAAAACGGTTGTCAATTATTTTTAAAAGCTAGAGCTCTCATAAATTGAAACAACTTAACTGAACAATGAAAGATCAAGCTAGTCAAGACATTGAACATATTCACTAATGCTCTTCGTTGAACCATAAATCACCTACTTTCTTATTCAAACTCCTCTTCAAACTCACACCGTTACTCGCTAAATACAGCATCACGCCAGATTGTACTTGTTGACTCGGACATGAAATCCTTTTCCTCACACACATACATATCAAGCGTGCGCATACATCCATCACGTACGAAAAACATTTACATCACAATACTACACAAACAATTGCGCACGCAGAATCTCTTTCTCCCCACACTATCTAACTACCGTACTCAATCATACACTCACACGAATCCGCTACAATCACTTTCCCTTACTCATACACACACACTCACTGACACACATACGGCACCATCCGTATGTGTGAGTATGCCTTGCTCATTCAACTCCCTCACTCACTAGCACACATATGCACGTATCTTCTTCCCTCATTCACACAAATATTCCACCCTCCCATGCTTATAAACACAACATCTTTAATTTACTGGCCCACATATGCCACCGTCCTTCCTAGCACGTACACATACACGCGTATATTCCATCTTCGTGCCTTGCTCATACACACAACCTAGTTGGTTTAGTCAGATACTAGATCCTCCTCACACACTCGTATCATCATGTATAAAGCACATCAACACAAAAAAGACAAAAATTAAAAAAGTTGGTAAGCATCAGTCCCTTTCAGCCCGCACTTTCTTACAGCCAAACACAATCACACACTCACTCACTTCTTACTCACTAACACCCCTGTCAGAAATCAGTGGCCATTGATGAACCAACCGGCCTGACACGTGATATACCCCGAGTGCAAACATCGATATTGCAACATTTGTGCTATACATCGACGTTTGTAACAATACAGGATGAAATGGTTAGAAAGCACTTAGACAAATTACCAAAAACACATTTTTTTCTTGAACACTATTTTGCTATAAACACCAATAGCTCTTAAAACCGAAGGATAACTTATAAAATAATAAATTAATAAAATAAAATATGAGCTATGCACTCTGAATTATTTATTTTAGTATAAGAGGCCTGTTTATACCTATGGTGTCTTGTATCGTAAGCATAGTGATCTGCTTTATAAAAACTATAGTTATATTTCATACTATACAGCAAAGTAAAATACGCTAAGAAATAATTCACCGAATTCTTAGGTTTGCTCGTGTTATATTTGAGTATTGATGTGTACTTGAATCTTATTTTTAGCTAATAGTTAGCAATAATAATACTTATAGAAGTAACTTTCAAGCTACCTAAGACCATCACTCACCTACAGCTGGCCCAACTTTAGACCATGTGTCAAAAACCTGTCGTTACCCAGTTAACTGATTATCGGCAACTCTTGCTGAGTGTAGGAACTCTTCAAAATGCAAGTGAGGGTGGTTACAATAAAAATGGTAAAATGGTGGCTATCTATAATAATGCTTTTAATATTGGACGTATAATTGATTAAACAAATACTGGTTAAAGTGTTACACTTACAAGTAGACAATTACATAGTAGGCTCAGTACACCTTATTCGTTGCACATAGTGTACATTTACAAACATTCATGTTAAAACAATCAAATATTATTTGTATCTGCTTCTGATTGGACTCTTATTTCATTTTGTTATGTTTTCTTCATAATGAATAAATCCAGCATCTTTTCCTCTATTCTATAAATTATATAATTGAGGCTGTCTTGCACAGCTTATCTGGGCCCAGCGACTATTAAGTAGTCGACGTGTACGGCCATATAATGGCCAAGCGACTATTTTATAGTCGATCGTGTATGTCTCCGCACGCAGCAATTTTGTCACCTGTTCTCGTACTCGAATTGCAAAACTAACCACACCATTCAAAAGAGGACGTTCCAGTGGTTTTATTTCATATATAAAACATGTATAAGCTCAAATTATTTACGTACAAACAAATAAAACAAATGACATAAGTTGTAAACATTCAATGACAACTGTGATGAAGGTCGGCAGACGACCAAAATACGTAATTTTCAAAAATTCACTACGAAATGTAGGAAAATGGTATCATGATTCCAATCCCACCTGTGGATAGAAAAAAATGTCAACTACAAGTGTGCAATTGTAAGTTTTTCTCTAACTTGACTCGTTTAGTTGTTGTGAATTTATTTCTAAAAGAACAATTTACAAGCAGAAATATGTCAAAAAACATACTTTGGCATTTTTGTAGATATTTTATTTAATTGTAGGTTATTAGATTTTATTTTATACCATTATATTTGGGAATAAATTGTGAACAATTATATTCTTACCGGAAAACAGTAAGATGCTATTTTGACAGTTAGTTAGTCCAATGAAAAGGTCTCATTCTTGTCTTTGTATGTGCTCAGCTCAGCTGTCACTTTGTGAATACGTCTGTTTGTTTACTCGTCATCCCACCATTGTTGAAGTGTTTACTGTTCTGTTTTCATGTTATTAGTACCTTTTATTCATATTATTGTTATAATACAATGAAAGTGAAGTGTTGTGGAGTGTTCTAGTGGATTGTGAAATTGTGTAGGCTAGTAAATATAATATATTTTATTTATTTCTGTTCATCATACTGTAATTTCTTCAAACTTCAGATACAAATCAATTTATAACTTCTATCATCAATACATAATATCTAGGCGTATTTTGAACATTTTACTCATCACTGAACATTATAAATACACTAGGCATATTTTATATTTCTTTTTTAGTCCATGCCAATGGCCTAAACGAAAATGTTACCATTTTGCGAATAAGAACACACTCTTTCAACAAATTTTGATAAAACACCAAATAATCTATATATTATAAAACTAGAATAAATTGTATACTTTTTTATATTTTGAAATTTGTATTACTAATTCTTTTATATTTTTTAGACGTCTTTGAAAATGCAGAATTTTTAGAAATTTTCCAACGCTCATACTTTATTCCTAAATTTATTATTTTTTTTAATTGTTGGTTAAAATTTTATATTAAACCCTGCATAGTTTTTTTATTTGGCTTATATTAGACAGATTATTATGTAATATATTGGTATTATATTACATTTCAAATTGTTTTATGGTCATTGAAATATTTATGTCAGTTTTTGACAAATTGACGTGTACAGATTATTTACCAAATATTTCAGTATTATTTGAGAGAATTACAAAACCTTTGATATTTCTATGTAAAAAAATAGATTATAAAACTTTTATACATGTATTGTTATTAGAGAAAAAAATTATTTATATTTTTTCATGGACCATGCTTTTGAAATTTACATTTTCAATTCGCACATTTTTCGTATTTGTTTGCCGGTAAATTTTTTCTACATGTATATTATATTTTATGTTACATACCAATGGAATCCTCAGTTATTGCTAAATAAAATGATATACAACATGATAGGGTTATGATAGAATTTTAGTAATTTATGAATGTTTATGTGCAAGCCTGCAAAACCGACTAAAAACCCCCTGGCCATTAGCAAGTTTTGTATGGGCTATGGTATGAATATGGTTTATGAATCAAGTAACCAATGAAATCAACAAATAAAGTAGTTTCTATTTGATTATCATTAATACCTTATCTAAACTCTTTGCACAAATTATCGTTTATATATCTATATATAAAAAATCCGTATATTCTCTGTTCTGGCCTGATTTTACAGTATTCTATTTTCAGTTTTTCTTGCTTTGTCCCTTGCTTTCTTAAGGCAATGACAAATAACAATCGCTAATGGGTTATGTATATAGTGGCAACATGTCATTAAAACAAGGCCAAGTTACCAAATTTGCAAGCCATCATGTTTATATGAATATTTTGCTATGAAATATTTATATGAAGGGTTGGTGGATATTTCTAATAAACGATAAGATTGTGGCTGTCATCGCCATTGCTAACACTGCACCTTTATGATAGCTGTTTGTAAAAATATGCACATTGTTTAATATTGACTCTCATTTGTTTAAACGTTATTAATTTTTATTTTAAATGCGTATTTCAATCTATATTACATTTAAAGGACTTTTAGAACTCTTATGGTCTTTTAAGTCCTCTGAGAATAATTCATATACTTTGTATATTTAAGAACCACCTAAATTGCTGCACTTTTATATTATAAAGCCTTTTCTTATTATATTTTTTTCAGAGAACAATGTCCACCTCCTCCATGTTTATATTGCGGAGTTCATTTAACTTATTCTAAGCGTCATAAAGCGTGGAAACAATATCATAAGGCATTACTTAAACCACTTTATTGACTCCACCACTCAATCTATGACTACAAAAAAATTCCTGAAACAAATAATAATAGTAAATAAATAAACCCTGACAATAAAATGAAATTAACTAAATTAGTGAAACTTCTTAAGTAGGCCTCCTAAGAACTGTAAGAAACTACATATTTATAAACTATGCTTCATGAAGTTCTTGGTCTGTTCCAAGTGAAGTGGTTTCCCGATGTCTGTAACTCGAGTAATACTAGTTAAATTACATTTATAAAGTTATTTAACGAATTGTTCAATCACAGCTTTTTATTTTTTGGAATTTCAAATTCTTGTGATTTTGAAGTTAGAAGGCATAACTTTAATTTTACCTGGCTTATGATTCTCGAACATTATTAATAGTTATGCTGTTTGAAGTAGTGTAAGAATAAACACGAATGTATGTTCTATGTCATGTAATTCAAACTTCAGTGTTCAATAATAATATAGGCTAACGCACGCATTCTTCACACTGATATACATTGTGATGAAACACATTTTAGGCTCCCATGATCTTTTTACAAAAAGTACTTACATAACGAAACACAAATCATTCCGTCTCTGTATTTATTAGAAATGAATACATAAACACTTTCATAAAATATATTTTAAAAGTACTTATTCATGGCTCCTAATTAAGAAATTATTTATTTAGGGAATTTAATTAATGACACATATGAATATAAAGAATTCTCTGAAATGATTATTTCGTAATTTTGAGGTGACTGAAAACGAATTGTTGTTTATAGCTTTTATCTAAGAAGTTATTTAATAGTTGTTTTCGAGCTAGTATATAAGATACCTTCTTTTTAAATTTTACTTTGTTTAGTTCTTGCAGGTCATAAGCTTTACTGAAAGTTACAATGTAATGTATGAAAAGACTCAACATTCCAGTAACATTAATATTTGTTTGGTTAAACCTTTCAGAAACAAATTTTCCACCATCAGATACTATACACAAATGTGTAGGTGTGTTTGCATCCATTCATACATTAAACATTTTGCATTCAACATCAAAGTGTTAAATTGACACTCAGTTTATGTATTTTTGTATTCACTCTTTGATAATAATTTGTGTACGAAACTATTTACATAAACTAAGATATTTTTTCAAGTTGAAATTAGGGAGTATATAAGTATAATGATATGTCACAAAATGACAACAAAAATAAAATGTCAGTTTGTAAATGAACAGTTTTAGCAACATGGTAGAGTTGACATCAAAAGTCATTAGAACCTTTAGCGCAGCTCTGTGGCTTTCAGACGTAATTGGACTTAAGTGGTGAAGGAACGGGTGCTGCGCAGAAACCATACATCAGTCATACAGTTACTGGTCTTTCCGTTTGTATCTTGACAGTAATTGATTATTATTTAGTTCACAACATTTTTGATTCAAAAATTCGTCTATAAAACACTTCATTTGTCTAAAAAGTATAATTCCAGATTATACTGTAGACAAACAAGAAGTAGTAATAAATGTTAATTTATGTTTTAAAATAAATTTTTATAAAAATACTGAACAATTTGGCAAAATAAATCTGATTTAAGATTTATATTTCTAAAAAAAACTAACTATAAAACTTAATAAAAACTTATTTATATCGTTTTACGGAATGAAAAAAATAACAAACTAATTTATTCAATCACGTATGTTTGATAAAATAAATAACTCTTTGATTGATTTTATTGTTTATATAAGTTATCTTCGTTTTGCATCGTAGGTGAAAAGAGATAGAAAAGGGAAGATTAGAAAAATTACGTTCATATTATTTTTATTTGCATTAAACATGGATCTGTACAGTTAGGTTTATTTCATTAACCTTGTTGATGTATTATATAATAATGTAATTTTAAGAATATTTTCTGATAAAATAACAAGTAATAAATGTATTTAAAATGAAATTTACTAATTATAACGTGTGTAGTGATTAGATTATTGTATTACAATTATCAAACACATATTCTGTTATTTATTTACTTATTATTAGGTAATTTCCATCTATTTCTTATCATCTTTCTCACTTCGTCAAACCACCATAAGACCACGTACCCTTCCGTATTGTTTACGTTTATCCATACAATATGAAGGTGGAGTCATTTATAGATGCATAGTTAATAGATCCTAGACCTAGAGTCATCTTCGTCTTACAGAAAGTGACACGTTATGGTATCGTGGCTGCTGTAGATATTGAAATTACTACACTTACGTGATTCCAGCCAGAACGAAAACAATATAATGTGAGCTACAGCGTGTGTTTTCTATTATGGTTCAGGCAGGGTTAGTGTAACGGTCATTATGGTTTCTAATGACTAGTAATGGTTAGTATGCTTCTATTACCAATACAACTTTTTTGTCTAACATCTAAAAAATTAATTTTATTTATTAATTTATAAATCTAAACCACCCCTCTGAACAATTCTGATTTAGATTAAAACAAAATATAGACTTGCTTTACTCTTTTGTAAAATTTCTTCATTGGAGCCTACTTTAATTATTTTAGTCCTAAAACTATTCCGATGTATTAAGATAACCTGTGAGGAAATTGTTGAAGATTTATATAAAATAAACAATCAAATAATTAATATTGCAACATATCACTTTTTATAGAAGGAAAGAAAACCTATTCAAGTAATATACGACGCATTTAAAATACATTTATAATATGAAATATTTCATTGCAGAGAAATAAAATAATTTAATGTGCTATCTTAACTAAAAAAGACAATGGAATTACGGAGAATAGAGGTAAAACAAGGCAAATATCAATATTTAAGCTCTTTTATGAAAGCAAAAGAAAATTAGAAGAAGAAAATCTTCGGAACGGAATTTTATGGAATCCGAAAGTGAGAAAGACTATAAATAACTTGGAGCTCAGAGCAGACAGAAAGACAGAGCCTGTCTATTATGTGCAATAGATACGTGCTTATATGTATGGTCCCACAGGATTATAAATGAATGGTTCATTAAGTCAGTTTCAAATAAAATTAATATAATTGTTTATTATTTATACAATGATTTAAATTATTTGTTGAGTATCTGGGGACAACTTAATTTTATGTTACTTATTAAGTTATTAATGGTATACGTTAAAAACGATGTGTTGGCAGTAATAGTAATTTTTATTTTCGTACAAAACTATTTTACTGGGAAGTACCTAATTAATGTACTAAAGCTAAATATATTCGAGGCTGCATGTAAATTAACCGGATTCTCAGATTTTAATCGAATATTACTTATTGAAAAAAAAAGAACTGTTTGGTCACACAGTTCCGGTGACACCAGGCGAGGATGTTTATGCTGTTCTGCAGGTCGTAGAGACATGACGTCTCCATCTCTCATCGCCTGCCAGCACAGAGACAACCGCTTCCATCCTAACATCATGGCGCAGTTAGTCTCACGATCTGTTAGGGATATATACGGAAGGAATCAGTTGGCGCTGCTAGAAGGAAAACATTGCAGACAACAGATCTTGCGGCTTCTCTCGCCCCGGTCGAGTGTACAAGGATCTCCTTAGGAGAGGAAAGGCTTGCGTCCGTAGAGGGAATCTCGCCTACGCCTGGTCTAGGGACGGGAGACTGAACTGCGGAGGCACCGGCCCTTCGAGTCTGGACCGTCGGTCACATTGCGAGTATTGCTGATAAGAAGTGACATCGTGGCTCTACAAACTTATTATGAGGTACTTTTGTTGTTGTTATTTTAAAAAATGCATTTTCATTTTGTGAATAGATTTAGGTTAATTAATATTGTTTGTATTTTATTAATTTGCTATGTCTCTATGCACAAAAGAACGTTTTTTTCCTTTTGGTTTGTTTATTCTTTTTTATTCTTAATTTAGCTTATTTATTTAAAACTTTAATTAACTGATTGATGAATATTATCTTAATTCTTGTGTAATTACTTTGTATTCATACGAAAGTCTGTACATACGGATCATACTTTTTTAGTTTAGGTTTTTCATATGTATTAGTGCAGTAATTAGAAGTTTATCCTTTGGTTGATTTATTTAATTCCTTTTTGTACTTTCTGTTCAATATTTTAAAATCATTTTGTTCAATAATAAATAAGTTAGGGTATCTGGATTTGTATTGCCAGTAATGGAATAGATAAATGGAGTACTGTTTGTGTTTATATTATTATATTTATTTACTTTTATTTAGCTTTATTACCAATATTATTTTACGTACTAGTTATATGGTCTGTTTGCCTTTTGTTACTATACGTTGAAGGTTACATTTCTTTCTTTTTTATCTTTACCAAGCACGTTCTTATTTTTGAACGAGAATCCTTTTGTTTTCAATCCAATATTGACATAACATTTTCTGATAATTCAACATGTTATATCTAACGGCTTTTATACGAAGTAGGCTTTTTTGTTGGTTCATTTCCTTTAAGCATGAAGGCTCCTTTGCTTACATCAAACAAATATCTTTTTAATTTTTAATTGAACTATTCTATTTACTTTTCTTATTAGAATTATTTTTCTTTATACATGTCTGTGAAAAGCATTATGTATATAGCTATAGTTCAATTTTCCCCTTAGTATATTATTGAAGTTTTTTTTTCTACTGTATTTTGTCTAATTTTTTAATTTATTAAATCTGCTTTTGTTTAAGGCTCTATTGATATAGCATTTATGTATGCGTGTTTTGCAATAAGGGTAGGTAGGCTTAGGTATGAAAGCGAGATGGTTGACTTTATAGAAGAGGCTGTACAATATAGAAGTGTTAGTGAGTGTGTGTATGAAGATAGTAATACATTTATTTATTTTTTTTTTTTTTTAAAGAAGGAGGTTTTGTTAATAATTGTTTTAAACGACACAGAAAGCAATTATTAAAACAGCTCTCTGCAAAAGTAGGAGATATTCAACAGATATTTTGCTCAATGAATTTAAAGTCTTTTCTCTTATACGACTGTATGTCAGAGTAATGGTTATATATTTTTATAAAACCCAACTGTAGTTCATAAACATGTAATCCACAGCCATTTTACGAGAACGTCAATAAACCTTGGAATCGTGGTACCAAAAATCACAAAATCAATAAACAAAACAAACCCTTTTTATATTGCTAGTGTTTTATACCTGTATTTACACAGTTATATCAGTGCTCCAGCTCCAAGCTCAATTGGTACATTAAAAAAATGTGTGAAGAAATGGCTTGTTGAGGTAGGAAGGGAAATATATAAAGTTTATTAATAACTATGTACACTGAATAACATTGAATATATATACGTGTATAGAGGTTTTTTTTATTTCTGGGTTTGTAAATGTGAAACTTTAACTTAGGTTGGTGCTTGTGTGCTTGAAAGATGGGGGTGGGCGAATGGATGTGGCATGTTGTTTGTTATGTGTGTGTGTGTGTGTGTGTGTAGGTGCGTGCGTGCGTGTGTTTATTTATTCGTTTATTTAAGTTTAGATTTTTGTCTTAATTTGTAGTATTTTTATTTATTTTTTTGAGTGTGTGGTGAGGTATGTGTGAAGTGTGAGTGTATGCGTGTGAGGTTTGAATGTGCGTGAGATGTGTGTGTGTTTCGGTTATTGTGTGTGATATACAGTCACTGTGCTTGTGCCCATTATTTATGCCAGGTGTGTGCGTATATTAGTGTTTATGACCAGATAAGTGTTTTTACTTTGTGTATCCTAAACGAGCATGTGTGCGCGTGAGGAGACGGGCGCATCTTTCTTATGCATGTGTGATATTTCATGTAAGTATGTATGCGATAGGGTATGAATGAGGAATGCTTTGTGTAACAATGTCGTGTACTTATGGACGTGAGCAAGTGTATTTGTGAACTGTTTCCAGGTTTTAGGTTTTAGTTTTTTAGTGGATTACAATACTCCTTTTTTGTTATTAATTATAATTATTTGTTTAATTTTATTTGTTGTGGCTTTTAATGTTAGGAAATTTAGTTTATAAAAGTGTGCCTTTGTATTGTTTATAGCTTTAAGTAATAACTGTTTATGAATCATAAGTTTATTTTATTTATATACTTATTTTATTTTTATTTTATTATATAAAAGTAATATTTTAGTTTTATTTACGTCTGGCTGATAGTGGCCCGTCCCCCCCCCACAGGCATGTGCCCATGAGGGAAACTATTTCCACCATTGTTATGTAATATCTGTATAATGTCATTAATATTTTGTGAAATAAATTGCTTTATTTATCTATCTGTCTGTTCGGTAACCAGTGATAAACCATAGGGAGCCGTTATAATAATAAAGTATGAAAATAAGAAGTTTATATCTATAAAGAATATACTATTTATGTTGCCAAACCAATAAGTAAAAAGAATGGCAAATAAAATTATTATGACACATTTTTGAATACAACTTTAAGGCAATTCCTTTAAATTCGTATTTTGAAACTAAAATACATTCAACTACAATTTCACTACATATATCATGTTACATATGGTACTAAGTAAAATAATACTTTAAAGCATTATGATGACAATTAAATATATAAATGAACATTAGTTTTTTATTTTACTGATGAATTGATTTAACAAGTATTCGCATTTCTATGGTGCAATTGGAATGTAGGAAAGTGATATCCATTTTTATAAACAAAATACGTAGTGTTACAAAACAAATGAAAGGCTTATATTTTGTAATAAATTAAAATATAGACATTTAAAAACTAAAAAACGAAATAAAATTATAAAAATTACCATGTAAAAGTATCCAAATTAGGCCTGTTTTATATACATATTTAAATTTAAAAAATGTTTAACTATGCCTGTTCCATTTTAATTTTGGACTACTATCAATCAGTTTTTAATTACTGTATTGTTTATTTTATACGTTTTTTAAATTGATAGCTGTAGCTGGTATATATATATATTGATCCAATAATAGATTTTGTTATTTGTTATTTATAGAATAGGTGCTATTTTAAAAATATTTATTTGATTAGCATAATACTTACAAATTCAGTACAAGTGAACGTCACACAACACAAATATAGTACAACATAAGCACAAAATGCTCAAATATAGTACAACATAAGCACAAAATGCACAAATATTATGGTGATCAATTTCTATTTTTGTAAATACCTTAACGAGACTGTAGTGAACTGAGTCAGCTTAGGCCTAATTTAAAATGAAAAAAAATAAATAAAAAATACAAATTTAATACCTCTAGTATAAACCTTGTTTTTACAAAATGTTCGTCGATATAACAGTTTTAGATAAACCCTGTTAAATAATTAGCCTGTTTATATTATGTAAAGAAAACATTGCGAATTGTAAACTAGTATATTTTAACTAACAAGGGTAGACAGAAAATAACAACCTTTATAAAGTAGTGTTTGAGAATATGTCCCTCCCATACACACAGAACGCTCTCAACTTTCCCAATTAAAACTTTGTGGTGTAATCAGTGCTTCCAGAAGGACTTTCATTAAGTTTATAACACAATGTTTATTACTTATTCATGTAAGTAATCCTCACGACGTGTCTTCAGACTATATTATGAATAAATTTGTTCTAAAACATACAGTAAACCTTAACTATATCTTACGTATCACTTAATTGTGTGATTTTATAAAAAGTGTTAAAAACACCTGATTCAGTATATGTAACTAATAGAAAAAGCATTTATATTCTACAATTCATAACAATAACCCTATAATCTTATTTTATTTTATCATAATCTTACAACAATGTTTGAAGTGCACGGTATTGAGCAAATATTAAATGCATTATATTTACTTTAGTGCAATGATAAAATTATAACCTCGATATGTGTTTCTAAAGTACAATACTGACAGAGTATCACAAAGTGTATGTTAATATTAAGGTGTACACAAGGCATGGGTCTGCTTACAATCTTTGTAGTATAATTTTATTTAAAAGAATTGGAAATACAGTAGATGGGAAGGATAAAGCGAGAATAATAAAGAAATAAACAGGTTATGTAATATAGTTTAGGATACAAATATAGTATACTGATCACAATTGTATAAAACACAAAAAAAAAACACGTAATAAAGTTTAGTAAACATGGTTTGGCTAACACATGAACAAAACGAATACAATAAAACGCACACTACAAATATTGTAAGCAGACCCATGACTTGTGTATAACTTGGCATTTTAACGTACACTTTGTGAATTCATTGAATGGTTTTATTTTTATAGATTAAGTCAACCCTCGAGGTACATTGTTCATATGTACCTCATAAATGAACAATATAAAATTGAGTTTATGAAACGAAATGAAACTCCCATGAATAAATTATAACTTCTTGGAACTATGTATATACATGATGATATAGATGCCTAGTTGACAATTAGGCTACTCCTTACTAGAACTAGAATCTACATTTTCCTGTGACAACCGCGTCAAGGTACTATCTACAATATTTACAAGATGACCAGACGTTCGCCCATACAGTGATGTGGCATCCTCAGTGGTTTCTCTGAGACTCTGCTCAGTCTTATAAAAATAATCTTATTTTATAATACTCCTAACTATTGTTATACAATAAAATATAAATTTACTGTTAATTCAGTGTACTTATTATAATCCATTAATTATGTTGCTTTTAATAAGTTTTGCTTATAAAACTTATTTTGTTAATAAAAACAATAGTACAAACTGCTTATTTTGTAATATAATTTATAATACAAAATTTAGCAGATTTAACAAGTAATACTTAAATAATTAATCTATAAAGAATAATATGTATATTTATACACAATAACATATGCACTGATAGATTATTCACAGAGGGAGAAATTATCTATTGCTTCATATATATAAATATATATTTATATATATATTAAAGTTATAATAGAAAATAATAACTGAGCACCTTAAAAATTTTTTTATTAAATTAACACTTGTTTTTTTTAAAAAAAGGTGTTGATTTAATAAAACATTTTTAAGGGTGCTCAGTTATTATTTTATATTATAACCTTCTTATAAAAAGCAGCCCTAGGAATTACAACTTTTCTACCAATATATATATATATATGTGTGTGTGTGTGTGTGTGTGTGTGTGTGTGTTTGACAGAAAGGAACATATATACAGTTAGAGGTTTGTAGGTGGGGTGGGGTGGGACAATATTGGCGGGACTAATTGCTATTGAGAAAGCCATTTGAGGTGTCCCTGGGACTAGCAAACTGCCTAATTAGATGGGGGTTATATGTCCCTGAGGTTGTTTGATGTTAGGAAAGCAGATTTTAAATAACATTATATTTATATTTGAATACATAACCAAAGCAAAATATTGATTTAAATGAACTTTCATTGTATGCAAAATTTGTTAGCATTTAGATATAAAAATTGGTTGGATTGTGTTCTATCTCAACTACTGTTAAATTGGAATTCATTTAGCAAATTTAGTCTTGCTTCATATAGACAATATCCATAGATAATCGCTACCCATGACAAACGCTACCAGTAATAATCCCTACCAGAGACAATCGCTACCAGTGACAATCCCTACCAGTGACAGTCTCTACCAGTGACAATCGCTACCAGTGACAATCTCTACCAGTGACAGTCTCTACCAGTGACAATCGCTACCAGTGACAGTCTCTACCAGTGACAATCGCTACCAGTGACATTCTCTACCAGTGAAAATATCTACCAGTGACAGCCTCTACTAGTGACAATATCTACCAGTGACAATATCTACCAGTGACAGTCTCTACCAATGCCCCAGGCAGTTATACTAAAGTGAAACCCGGACCTTTGCGAAAACTAGTTGGCCGCATTAACATGTCAACTATTGGCACCTATTGTGTGACAAACCGTAGTTTACAACATAATACCACTGCAGATTTGTCTGGTTTAGAAAAAAATGTTATAAACCAGCTCTGGATATAAACAAAAGGCAGCTTTTGCTGAGTTTCGTAAAGATGTTTGTTTTTGTACCAAATAAACGAATAGGTTAATTTTAACACTTATAATGAAAAATCACAACAATTATTGATAAAAATAAAACTATTCATGAATTTACTGGAAAATATGCACACAACAGTAAAAAAGAAAAGATTTTCAATTTAAAAATGAATACAATAAATGTTTCTAAACCAAACTAACAAGAGTAAATACAAGAACACGCATTTTTTTATAATACCATTTTATGTATGATACAAAAAGTAAAATTTATGTTTAAAAATATATTTTCTTACATCCAACCTTTCTAAGTATCAACATAAATATTGAACTATACATATATTTTTGCACTTAAAAATATTTACATCAAGATCCTTTTTATTACATAAAATAATTACCATAAAATAGATAACTACGTTACATAACAACTCTGTTTAGTATCTAAAGTAGTACAAAATATGTAAGCCCATCTCCTCTTAAACATGTAATCGATTTAAAAAATTATGAATGCTATCAACACTTATTTTTTAAGCGTTCCAATAAAATCAATAAATTATTATACCATGTTATCTTTCAAGAAAAACCAATTCAATTTGACATGGTAAGTAAACGTAAATTTTAAGTTAACTAGTTGCCTGAGATCTGCGGTGATGTAAGCCCTCATTATAACGTACTTATGCGGAATCCCTCTGACAGAATCATGTACACTAACTAAACACCGAACTCCGAATTGTTTATGGCATTAATAATTTATTTAAAATTCCTCAGATAGTGATATAGTTGGTGTAGGTCTCACCTGTAACATTAAACTGCTGATTCCTAACTGTTTTGTAAGTCGATTATCACTTCTATGATATATATATATATATATATATATATATATATATATATATATATATATATATATATATATATATATATATATATATATATATTTATTTGGATGTGGTACGAAACTCCTCCTTATTTGAAAACAATACATTTTGAAATCTTAATATTTATATTTATATACTTGAAGAGAATAGAATATATGTGCATAAAATCGGTAGTAAATATCAAAGAAAATTAAGTATATTGGTTTATATTTAAAATATACATTTTTATATTTGATTACATTTTATTTAACTATGATTTGAAGCATATCAATACTCTACCTAACAAACTGAATGGCAGCTCAGAAAAGTAATGTAGAAAAACTATAAAAACACTATCTCAGTAAATATTAATCCACTGATGAATTTGAAGCAATGACACCCAATGGGTTTGTCATCAACCTAAGAGAAAATATTAAAGGCTATATTATATGATTGACTGAAAAAAGACCTGATCTATGTTTGCGTGAGTAATTTTTTGTATTTTCAAACAAAATGCTGCTCCCCTTTTGTTCTTAATTGTTTTATACGCTATGTTACTAAAGAAAGTGGAAAAATGTCCTGCCTCTTACTTTTATCCAAAGAAGACAACTCACAAATTTGAATGTATTCAAACCATCTTCGACTATTTTTCTACGTGTGGAAAAGTATTATTTTAAATCAATAAACATATTTTATACTTAATAACTATCTAAGCACTAATTAACTTCACATAGTAAACTATGCTGGAAAGAAACTTAGCTTTGTTAAATTAGACATATTCAGAATGTAAATATATTATTTTATATTTTTATTTTTTTAAACTATATTATATTACTTTTATTTATGTATACAATCTGAAATGCCATACAAGTCGGTTGTAAATATTTAACACGAAAATAGGAGACTCAACGTGTATCAGTTACTCAAAAGTCGCTTTTTTATTCGAGTATTTACGGATCGTAATGTATTATAGCCCATAATCTGACCTTTCGTTTATGGATAAGTTAGTGTATCGTACATCCCTCATAACTGACCTGAGTCAGGGATTGACATCGATGGCAGTTACGTCAACTTCTATGTCATGGGTTAGTTTATAATTTTATGTTATTTATAAAACAATGACTAACTTAATATTTGCTGTTGTGCTTTTTTGAAATAATATTGCTTTAGTTACAAATGCATCACTTTGTATGGTAGCTAGTTGAAATATATTGGTATAGTATTAATTACACCACATTGGAACTCTCTGCTTAGCACTTCATGTTAAAAGAAGAAAATTAATTGTTATTTTTAATAAGATTACAATTAATTCAACTTTTAAAATAGCATATTAGTTGATATGAAGCAATACACTTATGTGTATAGGGGATTTGTTTCGTTTACGACAACGGAAGTCTAGGAGGTTAGTTATTAGAATATCTGTAGCTTGCTTTTCAACTTCAGTCTTTACTAATTGTTTTCAATAACATTTCATAAAAAAGTATGTTATATTTTCCACCATTTCGTTTAAATTTTTAAAAATTAGTCATATAATTAGATTATTTTATTTAAGAGAACCATTTAATTGTTTCCTAAAATCATGGATAAACCTTATTGAACTTAAAATTTAGACCTTGACAAATTTATCATTTGATTAGCAGCTGTTTCAGAGTTATGGTGTGATGTTCGATTCGTAAGATAAAGAGCAATTTCCGGAAACCATATAATACATCACAGGTACGTATATTAAAGTGATACAAAGGCGAAGAAATGACCTTAGCACTCTTGATATGGACTTACACTTAGTAAGTTACATTGTTATTGTTTTATCCAGTGACCTAGGCAGTTGAAAAGTCTACAGAATTACGTAGAGTTTGAACCACGTTGTATATGATTTATTTTGTATTTTAAACTCAATCAGCAGGTTTCAGCCTCATTCCTATCATCTCTCAACCATTACACTCCACTGGTGCCACTACTGGCGATGACGACCATCAGGTGAGTGCTATTCATCTAGCACTCGTTCAAACATCTGTGGCTGGACTAACAGCACTACATCCAGTAGAAATATTACTGTAGATACAAATACAGACGGTCTTTTCCTGTTGTTCTTATATCAATAGGAATAATTTTGTAATAACGACTTTTATAGACGTCTTCGTTAAAATAATCATATACAACAAACATACAAGAAGAAGTAACATAATATTGCAATAGTATATCTTTTTTCTAACAAAGAATGTTTATACATAACATTTTTCTCCAAGGTATAATTTGAAAGACTGATATTACTTCTGCAGCCACTTGGTGAAGCGTATAACGAATCTTGATGTACCCACTACAAGTACCGCTGGCAAGTTGCCGCCTACTGGCCCTGGGAGAACTTTATGGAACTTAAATGATCTCTTAAATATACCCTACTGTTCTTAAATGCCTAACTAGTATTCATCAAGACCTCTTCCATAGCATTGTTTTAAACTTATCTAAATATATACTTGGTATCGGTAGTATTTATTAAAAGTGTAACCAAGGCCATTTAAATTTTAATATACGAATATAAATGAATTCTCAGTGGCAAACCAATAGAATAGGAAAATGCTTGGAATAAGTGAAGTTTCAGAAGTCAAAATTATTTGCTCAATTGTTTCCTATGTTCGATAGTAGGTTACATAAACACTCGTAGAATGTAAATCTAAATCCAGAGACCTAGCATTTTCGGTACTTAAATTTGGTTAAGGATAGAAATTTATGGTTATCTTGATGTAGCACCTCTGTTTGATGTGATGTTATTTTGGTGGAAGTACATACATATACAGCGTGTAACTGTCCAGCCAAACTTCTAGAGGTCATTCCTCAGGTTAGTTTAGTTTTTAGTTTAGTTTGAAAGGGGATATATAGTTGGTCCAGCCAACCCTTGCAACGAAGCCTAAGGCTTTTTGTGCCAATCCCGGTGCCTAATCGTCGTAAAGCTGGCTGCCCTTGACCAAGTCAAGGAGCTTCTTCACTAGATTGGTAATTTCCAACTGTCCCAGAGGTGAGCCTTCAAAAAGTGCTCTTCTTCTGGCACCAAGAGCCTCACACTCCAGGACAATGTGTTCTGCCGACTCTTCGTCCTCCCCACAGAGGCGACAGATGGGATCCTCCGCAAAGAGTCCCACCGTTCTTAAATGCCTCCGGAATTGGCCGTGGCCGGTGATGAGTCCCACCACCAGCCTAACGTGCGATTTGCTTAACCCAAGAAGTGACTTTGTCAACTTCTGGGAGGGATTCCTGACAAGTACCTTGCCGAGTCTTTTCCCTGGGAACCGCCGCCATCTTTCCAGATGTCTGGCGCTGACCCAGTTTTTAATTGCTGCTTTGGCAGCTGCAATCGAAACGCCGCAGGCCGGCTCAGGACCAATGAAGGGCTTGAGAGCCTACTCCCTAGCCAAGGCATCGGCCTGCTCGTTGCCTTCTAGTCCCCTATGTCCTGGGATCCATTCCAGCGAGACCTGATTTCTTGATCCCAGGATGCTGAGGGTCTCCACGCATTCCCAGACTAGACCAGACGAGACCTTCCAGGAGTCCAGAGCCCCTAAGGCCGCCTGACTGTCTGAGAGGATGCGGATATATTTCCCACAAACCCCTCTCTCGACCGCCTGGGCGGCACAATGAAGGATTGCGGTGACTTCAGCTTGGAAGACGGTGCCATACGCTCCCAGGCTCACGCTAGCGTTGGTCCTAGGGTCGCCAGTATAGACGCCAAATCCAGCTCTGTTGCCCATTCTAGACCCGTCTGTGAACCATACAATTTGGTCGTGAGAAGAAACCGGGCTACTAACACCGCCCCAGTACTCCCTCGACCTGAAGTCCACAGTGTAGGGTCTAGTAAAAGGAGCTTAGTCCCAACAAAGTCAGACTTCATTGAGAATTCCTCAGGTTAAAACAAACCAAAAATGTCATGTACAAATCGTTTATCCTGCTCCGTTACCCGTCTCTCTGTCTCTATGTGATTTTAACAGAAATGTTAGTATATCTGAAGTTGTTTTAAATAAAACCATGAAACTCTGTATGAATTTTGATTTAAATAGTTTTCATATACCATTCAAATTTAATATCTTTACAATAATCATTTTCAAATTGACGGTCATTTAAAACGTTTAAAGTTAATTGTCTTAATAACATTCAATTTTATTAAAACTTATAACGTGACAAAAAAGTTGAAACATTTATTTTTACATATAATGATATAAACTGTATTACATATAATAGTATAAATGGTTTTACGTATAATGGTATAAACTGTTTCACATATAATGGTATAAACGGTTTTAAATATAATGGTATAAACGGTTTTACATATAATAGTATAAACTGTTTTACATATAATGGTATAAACTGTGTTACATATAATGGTATAACTGTTTTACATATAATGGTATAAACTGTGTTACATATAATGGTATAAACTGTGTTACATATAATGGTATAAACTGTTTTACATATAATGGTAAAAAATGTGTTACATATAATGGTATAAATTGTTTTACATATAATGGTATGAACTGTTTTAAGATCGAAAAACAATCAACTGAGAAATTGAAATTTTTGTCTAATAAGAACGAAATTCTTCGTCCAGGAAATATTTTTTATTTGATAACAATTTCAATTTCTCAGTTAATTGTTGTTCGATCCCAACAGATGGTGTGTTTCCAGGATGTATAGTATCCTTACCCTAAGTATAGTTTCACAGATTTCAATACAGATATCCTAACATGGGTCTCTGTTTCATTAATACCCATTTAATGGAACTCTGTTTCTGTAATCGTACGCGTTTAATACTCATCCCCCCACCCATACGTGTTCGATGGTATTGACCAACCTGCACACCTGTACACGTACGGAGGAGATATTGACCCACCCATACGTGTACGGTGGTATTGACCCACCCACCCACACATACACGTACGGAGGAGGTATTGACCCATCCGCAAACCCATAAGTGTACGGGTATTTTACCACAGTGGCGGGGGGTCAATACGGGAGATTTCCAATTGCACCGGGGTCAGGGATCGGCCCCAAACTGATGTGTCCAGATGCACCGGAGCCCCTTTTGGGGGGTGTTCCAATTGCACCAGAGGCCCTTGTTTATGACATGAGCCGGGAAAGTCCAACCAGGCCGGATTCCTAGTACAGTAACCCCAAGCTGACCGTGCCAAATTCCACACCCTTAGGTTAGGTTAGGTTAGGTTAGGTTAGGTTAGGTTAGGTTAGGTTAGGTTAGGTTAGGTTAGGTTAGGTTAGGTTAGGTTAGGTTAGGTTAGGTTAGACATTGTTAGGTTAGACAAATTGTTAAACACTTATAAACTATGTTTGAAGAAATGTAGTGGGGTGGGGAAGGAAGGGGCCTTCCAATTGCACCGGCTCCGGCGGTCGAAGGAATTTGCAGCGGGGATAAGTGAGGTGGGTAGATTTTGACCACCGGTGCATCTGGACACTTTTCGGACGGAGGAATGTTTTGACCCGTGGAAATTCCTTTGACTGCCGGTGCAACTGGATATCAGCCGTCAATACTACAGTGCGTGTATGGGTGAACGGGTGGGTCAATACCACAGTGCGTGTATGAGTGGGTTGGTGGGATTTTATTTAACATGAAGCCTAGAGGGTGTTCATGTTAAATAAAACATAGGCTTAGTTACATAGTGTACTTAAGTATGTATCCTGTCAAACGTATTTGAGAAAATTCCTCATTTCCAAGTTTATAGTGCCTTGGCATATTCAACCAACTTATTTATGTACATGTCCTAACTTGTTTTCCTACTTGGGGAAATTCTATTATAGATATATTCTAAAACGTAAATACACAGTTCTAAGATATACTAACTTAGGAATTGTATCTAAATACCTTGTTATTCATATTGTGCTATCAAACCAATTTTATTTTTTAACGTTTTACACAAAATTGCAACATGCACTGGTTAAGGATGGAAAAAGTTATTTTTTATGTAAACAAGTAATAACTTTATCTTTTCTGAGGCTTGTGGGAAGCCTTATTGAAGTTTTCAACAAAGTTCCGAACTTAGTTATCACAGTAACTGAATCGCCAAGAGCTATTGTCTTGAAGTGGAACTAGAAATTACTTGGAGACTCCATCTCGTTCTGATCTAAAATGAAATGGAATCGTTAATATAAGTCTAATTTAAGTAAACCAGAATCGAATGAAAACGTTAAATACAAACTATTTTTCGAAATTAAATACTCATGTCGTTATTTTTAGCTTATAACTATAACATATGAGTGTGTGCCTTAACGCATTACTGCACCATCCATCCGATAGATTTCCCCCAAGAATGGATGGTTAACATAATCAGAAAGTAGGGTTTCACCCCACTGGCCTTTAAATATTTAGTGGTAAGATTACAAATTATATTTATTTGGTTCATTATTAACTGTCAAATAAAAATAAAATAAATTTTAACTTTTGAAATATGCTTAACACCGTATATTTAAATTTAACATTCGACTGAATAAAAATAATAAAATGTTTGGTAAATGTGGTTGGTGGAACTAATTATCACTCAAAAAATCTAAACCTATGTAATTCATCTTTACCAGCTTACAACTTATAAATAATGAACGGCTTTCATAAGAAAATAAATGTTAAATCCTTATTTAACGTAACAAGTGAAACGAAACGTCCTTTTCGATAGATTAAACTGTTTTATATTGATGTTTAGTTAGCCACTGTTTAATATTGCCATTGATATTTTGTATATATCTCAATTAGGTATCAAAACCTCTTATAAGTAGGTTTCATATAATTACGTTGTCAATTTTTGTTGGGTACAGATTTTTCATTCTTCATTCTTAGTACATAGTGTGTATGCATAATTGAATTGAATATAAAAACTTCGTTATTGAGGCAAAACTGAATGTGTAAGTTTTATTTTAAACAGTATATGACATACCTCATAGTTAGAGAAGGCACTTAAAATGTCAGTTGCTATATGACTTTAAAATAGGAACCTTTACTACTGAATACAATTATTATTTTGGGGTTCACTAACTATCTCGTATGCATCGATTTTAAAACTTTTGACCGTCATATGAGTTTTTATACTTACTTGGGGAGGATGTCTTAAACATTTATTTTTTTTATAATATTAATAATTTGGTGTGATAGATTCAATAGAACTATAGTCAAAGTAATACCCGTCTGGTCAGAATGTTTAGAGATTTTAAATTCTCATTTCTATACAAAAAGGACATTTTTAACATATCTCTAATAGAAAGCTGTAACAAACAGTTTATTTCGAACGTAACGGAGATGAATAATAAGAATGAAAACATTAGTGAAATAAGGTTACTGACGGACATTAATGGTTTTAAAGGGTTAGGGAATGAATGTTAAACTATTCCTATTATGAGTTTGAAAGCGGTATCATAAAAATGGATATTACTTTGTTGAGATTTTTCCTCTGAAGTTTATTGTTTACCGGCTGGGATTGAGGCTGCGAAATCGATTATTATCATTCCTCGCCCACACATGGCTACTGAAGTACACATTGAAGTCCGCTGACATGTGGCCTACCTGTGATATGTGATTATGTAAATTGTATAACATTATCTGGGGTGGAGGCTGCGAAATTAATTAACCCCATCCATCTCCACATACACATGACTACTGAAGGGTGCTTTGAAGTCCGAGTGACATCTGACCTAGCTATAATATGTGATAATGTGGATTATAAACATTGGCTGGGGTGGAGGCTGAGAAATGAATTAATCTCATCCGTCTCCGCATACACATGACTACAGAAGAGCGCTTTGTCCGCGTGACATGTAACCTAGCTATTATATGCGATAATGTGGATTATAAACATTGGCTGGGGTGGAGGCTGCGAAATTAATAAACTCCAAGCGTCGCCACATACACATGACTACTGAAGGGCGCTTTGTAGTCCGCGTGACATGTGACCTGGCTATAATATGAGATAGTGTGGATTATAAACATTGGCTGGGGTGGAGGCTGCGAAATGAATTAACCCCATCCGTCTCCACATACACATGACTACTGAAGGGTGCTTTGAAGTCCGAGTGACATCTAGCTATAATATGTGATAATGTGGATTATAAACATTGGCTGGGGTGGAGGCTGAGAAATGAATTAATCTCATCCGTCTCCACATACACATGACTACAGAAGAGCGCTTTGTCCGCGTGACATGTAACCTAGCTATTATATGCGATAATGTGGATTATAAACATTGGCTGGGGTGGAGGCTGCGAAATTAATGAACCCCAAGCGTCGCCACATACACATGACTACTGAAGGGCGCTTTGTAGTCCGCGTGACATGTGACCTGGCTATAATATGAGATAGTGTGGATTATAAACATTGGCTGGGGTGGAGGCTGCGAAATGAATTAACCCCAAGCGTCGCCACATACACATGACTACGGAAGGGCGCTTTGTAATCCGCGTGGAATGTGACCTAGCTTGTCACATTCCTAGCTTGTGGAATGTGATAACGTGGATTATAAACATTGGCTGGGGTGGAGGCTGTGAAATTAATTAATCTCATCCCTCGCCACATACACATGACTACGGAAGGGCGCTTTGTAGTCGAGTGACATGTGACCTAGCTATAATATGTGATAATGTGGATTATAAACATTGGCTGGGGTGGAGGCTGTGAAATGTATTAATCTCATCTCTTGCCACATACACATGACTACTGAAATACACATTGTAGTCAATATAACTGATAATTTAAAACAATTCATAATTCTTATTCACAGTTCGGCCCCGTTTTAAACGTTTCGATATAATATTTTCATAATTACTTAAAATAATTAATAATGTTTTATCTATAATTCTACAAACCGTTACTTAAACTATATTAGTTTCTAAACGTTTTAAAATTATATAAAGTGATAAGATAAACGATCTCGTGATAATGTTAGTTTATTTTAAATTATAATTCGTACCATAAGTAACTGATATCATGTCTAGTTTCTGCAGCAATATTTCCGAATTTTGAAGTTCCGAATTTTCCTGACTTCAACAACTGTAAATTATTGCTTGTAAGTAGCAAACGATGCTACTAAACCTGGCGATTGATACTCTGTGTACTTCGATTAATTTATTAAATAGCTAAGAAATCATAATAATAATAATGTATACAAGTAATTATGTATAGTTCTTACTACGAGTATTTATATCACAATAAACTTAATCCTAATAGAAAATAATCTTTTTTTGGGACTAATATTTAACTACGTACACAAATACCAACGTTTAATTATTAATTAATGATTTGTTATCAATTACATCCTGTAACCTCTGAAAATTGTACAACTAAATAACTTATCATTTATCTTAAGAGTAGAGGTTAAAGGTGATTAAAGATAGTCCCATTCCACAAGGTTATGGCTTTATTAGCCATACATTCCACAGGCATGTATGGCTAATAAAGGTCTCTAACCCGTTAACCTGAGGACTAATTGTTTAAAGGTACTTCCAAGACACAACAAGTGACCAAGCATTCAAACTCCGTGCAAGAATGGGTTCGATTACGGGCCATCCATTCAAAAACGTTGCTTGACGCCATTAATGCTTGGGCAGTCTTAGTAGTACATTAGATGTGTAATTGAATAACGTACTTGGTAATGTCTCGTCACGGGATGGGTCAGTCTTAGTGGTACATATGAAGTTGAATTAAATAACGGAATTGGTAATGTCTCGTCACGAGAGAGGTTAGTCTTAGTGGTACATATGAAGTTGAATTAAATAACGGAATTGGTAATGTCTCGTCACGGGAGAGGTTAGTCTTAGTGGTACATATGAAGTTGAATTAAATAACGGAATTGGTAATGTCTCGTCACGGGAGAGGTTAGTCTTAGTGGTACATATGAAGTTGAATTGAATAACGGAATTGGTAATGTCTCGTCACGGGAGAGGTTAGTCTTAGTGGTACATATGAAGTTGAATTGAATAACGGAATTGGTAATGTCTCATCACGGGATGGGTCAGTCTTAGTGGTATATATGAAGTTGAATTGAATAACGGAATTGGTAATGTCTCGTCACGGGAGAGGTTAGTCTTAGTGGTACATATGAAGTTGAATTAAATAACGGAATTGGTAATGTCTCGTCACGGGAGAGGTTAGTCTTAGTGGTACATATGAAGTTGAATTGAATAACGGAATTAGTAATGTCTCGTCACGGGAGAGGTTAGTCTTAGTGGTACATATTAAGTGGAATTGAATAACGTACTTGGTAAATCTTGTCATGAGAGTGGTCTGTCTTCGTGGTACATATAAAGTGGAATTGAATAACGGAATTGGTAATGTCTCATCACGGGACAGGTCAGTCGTAGTAGTGCATTTGAAGTGGAATTGAATAATGTAATTGGTAATATCTCGTCACGGGATGGGTCAGTCTTAGTGGTACATATGAAGTTGAATTAAATAACGGAATTGGTAATGTCTCATCACGGGAGAGGTTAGTCTTAGTGGTACATATTAAGTAGAATTGAATAACGTACTTGGTAAATCTTGTCACGAGAGTGGTCTGTCTTCGTGGTACATATAAAGTGGAATTGAATAACGGAATTGGTAATGTCTCATCACAGGACAGGTCAGTCGTAGTAGTGCATTTGAAGTGGAATTGAATAATGTAATTGGTAATATCTCGTCATAGGATGGTCAGTCTTAGTGGTAAACACATGAAGTGGAATTGAATAACGTACTTTTTAATATCTCGTCACGGGAGGGGTCAGTCTCAGAGGTACATATGAAGTGGAATTGAATAACGTAATTGGTAGTGTCTCGTCACGAGAGAGGTCAGTGTTAGTGGTACATTAAAAGTGGAATTGTATAAAGTACTTATACGTGGTAATGTATCGTCACGGGAGAGATTAGTCTTAGTGGTCCTTAGAAGTGGAATTGTATAACGTACTTTGTAATATCTCGTCACGGGATAGGTCAGTCTTGTTGGTACATTAGAAGTGAAATTGCTGTAAGTTATTGATGTTATTAAACAGTATTGTTTTTGTTATTATTTTTAAGCTCTGAGGATATTTTATAATCATTATTTAATATTTACAGACGTAAGTTAAAATTATGGTCTTTTTTGTAGAACACTTCATGAATAAAAGAGACTAACTCAAAAATTCATTAAATATATCACATTAAAAAACTTGTAATTTATGACAACTCAAAAAATATTTCATGTGTAAAGCACACCTCACTAGAAGCATCAGTTCTACCGTATCCTCGTTTTAACCAATAACAGGCCGGACAATAAAGCGTTTCCCCCTCCCTCTGAGTGACATATAAAACCATCCCCGCATAGCACTCAAACAAGTAAAATGCTAACAGAAATAAACATTTTCATTCATATACTGTTATAGCTTTGAGTTATCCAATTAATTGAAATACTTCAGACCTGTACGGGTTTTTAAAAATGGGAAATCAAATTTATTACTAGACATCAAGTCAAAGCAATTGTATCATTGATTTGATATAACCATATCAAGGGCGTGGTCAGGAAATTCTAATTAATTACCTTCGTCAATCTCAGTGATGATTCGTAGATATCTAAATGTGCAGGAAATGGGTATATACTCGTAGACTATATGTATAGTGCATGATTTGATTTCAGGTACCATTCAATATCTTTATAAAATGAAATATATATTTGGAACAAGGCCCGATAGTCATGTTATTTATAAATAAATATGTAAAGTGAACTTCAGTCTCAAAATTACATCTAATGCAAATTTACTCCAGCTAATCCCTCTATAAAATATTGCTGAGTGCAATCTGTAACTATGTGTTCCATTGTTTGAATATACACCCCGAAATCACATAGTTGAACTAGTATCAATCCCCACTTATATTTCCCGTGGTTACATCTGCCCATGCCAGTTCAGAACCGATTCATCGCCCATCGGAACAGTTTCACTCTATTGTCCAGCTAGTATTGGGCGGTATATTTGATTGGTTCAACTGAATATCAGTACGTAAAGGTTGGTTTCAAGATTTTAAGTTGTCATTCTGACATGGGAGATCTTCTATAGGGAGGTGCTGGGCATTCAAGATCTTATTGAATTGAAGTAGTGCCTCCTGACATCCCACCTCCACAGGAGCTATACTGCACAACACCGGGAGCCAAGTTCCCATGAGAGAGCTAAACTCTATTAAGCTGAACCCTTATGTTGTTTAAGATGTAGTACATTTGCGCTGGTTTTAATTTAAGCTGCTGTTTGAACATGGATTTTAAACGTCAGCGATCTATCTAACATTACTCCATATTAATGTGGATGTGGTGGCGTTTTAAACCATTTAGAAAGATACTACATTTTTTATTAGTTAGTTTGTTACTTAGTCGGAAACCAAGCCTAGTAAATATGGTCACTTTACTAGTTTTGGGTGGAAGTAGGCCACGTCGATTTTTCACGGTTTAGAATTTAGCTTCCAGGTTATAAAATATTCGTCGAAGGCTACAAATTAATTTTTTTATGGTTTTTTCCAGTAGCTTTGAAGTCATTAAGTTGATAAGGTTTTGCAATATCATATAAAGATTTAATAAAATTAACCCAATGCTATTACTATGGTAAAAAAATTTTTTAGGGCTGTTTGTATTCCTTAGAAATAGAATTTAGAAAAATCCTTTCTTAGTAGGTTCCATACTAAAGCTAATTTGCATTAAAATATCGTGTAAATTCGTTCGGTGGTTTTTAAGTTTTCATTATGAGTGGATCAGTGGTCTTTGGCTTTTATGTATAGATTACAAATGCACTAATAAACACTAGAAGTATTACTATTAGTTTATTTATATTAAAAGAATTAAAAAAAAAAAACATATAACCTAAACATTATTGGCATGAATCCATAAATATATTAAATTTTCCAAAACTATAAATGTTTCCTCTCAGCATACCTTTACGTGAAATTAAGGAATTCAACAGTTTACTGTTCGTCTGTTCAGGTGGTCAGTTCACTGAAGTTATTTTGTACATGTCAAGTTCTTTCTACTTAACACTAATGAAGCTGACAAAGCTCTACGTGTCAGATATCGTTTGTTACCTACGGCTGCTCACAAGAACTACACTTGGACATGTAAAGTACATAAGGCAATAGTTTTAACGTATAGAATATGTTACTTACATTTCTAACAAACCTTACATTACTAGACAAACAATATTACCTAACAAATATTACATTATTCTTACTTACATAATTATGAGTAGAATTAAACCTTTGTTCAGAAATAAAAATAATCCATCTCCATATAAATTTTTTACCAAAAACATTGTATACGAAAAAAATTATTCAAACATTGTTATGGGCTTACCAGATTATATTTTAGGATATCTACAGCTAATGTGCATTTTGCAATACCAATTATATGTAATCCTAGCCCATCGCTAGAAATAAAAGAAACGTTAATGTTGAATGAGTTTGTTTATTTACTTACCTTAATCAAGTGATTTACTGAATGTAATTAAATTTGAAATATATACAAACACTGATTCACTGTGATTATTATATAAGTGTTATTAAAATTCAATTTTCCTGTGTTTATAAATAAACACTGAAAAAGCCTCGTATTTATAATATATATATATATATATATATATATGTGTATATAAATATACTCATCCGATACATTGCATAAATTATTTGTAATTAAAATAGTAATCTATTTAAGCATCGTATTAAACAAACTTTAAATCATTAATCTAAGGTGTGTGTACGAAAATCTTAATTCATATAATATTTGTGAATTTTACAGTATTTAAAAAACAATTCATCTTTTATAGAAATACAAGCTTACAGGTTATTTAACACTATCGCTTAAATTTTTTTGGATATTGTTCTATAGACCGAAACGACCCAAAAAATAAATTCAAATAATAGTCTATATCTTTTTGTTTACTCTTTATACGGTTTATTTATGTTTTTGTTAAAAAATGTTTTCTAAATACTCAACCAAACTTAGCCAAATCTAAGTAAGAAAATAGTTTGGTTAAGTTTGACTAATTATAGCCTAAAAGGTGACCATTCAAAATATTTAGGTTAGATTAATTTAAAATTTATTACAGTATGTTTACGTGAAAAAAATATTTAGGTGATTTTAAATCAAATGTTATGGTATATTACGTTTTAAAATGAATAAAAAATAACAGAATTACATAAAAAATTACACGGACATACTGAGTTTCTTCACAAAGAACTAACAGCTCATCAATGGATTATAATTTATTGAAAGAGATTTAGTGTTAACAAATGAACACAATTTGTTAATTGTCATTTGATCCATGGTTGATCTGTTGGTGATACTTTAGAAACTCAGGAATGCATTAATTGCAATAATTTTGTTATTTGTTATTCAATATAAAAACAAAATATTGTTTTTATTATTAAAATTTTTTGTTATTCAATTTGTTTTAAAATCGCCTAAAAAAGTCAATATTGTAACTTGTTTATAATATTATTATCTTATGAGTTATACTAATTTAAATATTTATGGCTGCCATTTTAAAATTTGTCATGAACAATTGATCAATCTTTTTTCATAATTAAATTTAATTAAAATAAATAGTTTATTAAAGTTTGGTTACATTTGGGTGAGTATTAAAAAATATGATTTTCAAAATACAAAACACGTCAGACAGACAGTAAACGAGAAAAGATAGACCATTACTTAATTTAGGTTTTGGCTCTTTTTGGTCCATGGAGTACTATCCAAAGGTTTGTAGCGTTTAGAAACACCCAGTATAAAATAACATAAGTAGATAAATGAAGAATAAATATAATTGAATACTAATTTAGATAAGCTTGGTAGATAACATAATTCATCATTCATTAATATTTCTAAATGATTTTATTTTGAAACTTTCACAAAATGAATGATGTATCACGTTATTATAATAATGTAACAATTACTATCCTAAGTGTGAGAGGGGGTGGTTAGCTCCTTAGAGACCTGGTACGGCTTGCAGTTGGTCTACAGATCACGAGTACTGTTTTATCTCTCCTATGGGAAATCTAGGGATCACTTTCTTTAGGGTGTTATACAGTCCACAGGATCTACCATAAAAGATACTACTCTTCTTTTGGTTAATCATTCATTACAAACGCCTCAAAATTTTACCATAAAGGTACACTCGATATTACAAAGCACAAAGTGTGTAGTAAGTATATATAAAACATTTACATTGTTTTTATATTCTTTGAACAATAAAAGTAGTGCAAATGTTTGAGGTATCCTCATGAAAAATTTCAAAGTTTTACTTTCTCCTTCAAATGACACAGATTTGAATTAGTTGAAGTTGAAAAATGAAACAATGAATTAGACTTAACATGTTAGCAACTATTTTTTGTAAGTTATTAACATTTTTTAACTTTACCTTTTTAGCAATAAAATTGTCATTCATGTTTCTTCTCTAGACAAGTTCCTCTTGTAAGTGTTAGTATTATTTTAATATTTAACAGGTGTTGTCTATATTCCATAACATAAACTAAATATATATATATATATATATATATATATATATATATATATATATATATATATATATATATATATATATATATATATATATATATAATGAGTTTACTGTTTTTTCAACAATGAGGTTGAGAGTGGAAATGTGCAATAATGTTGGCCTAATTGACAATTTATTCAGTTGTATTATTTGGTTATTAATAACACAACAATAACTATGTTTTTAACAAAATAACTACATTTTAAAATCTATTTATTTTAACATTGTAATTGATTATAATTTCCATTTCCATTATATTATAATTACACACAACACACTGAACACTTGTCAAGTAACATCTTTATTGCCTACTTGTGGTATAACTACAAATGGTGGAGAGAGACAGTCAATGTCGCATCCCTTACCTCAACTGGACTTTACTGTTCCAACAACTTCCTTCCTGGTACTCGAACTCAATTTGAATATTCTAGTCTTCAATAAACTTTTCCTTTCTTTCATTATAATATTTATACCCCTGCCCATAACATAGCTAAACAAACTAATATATATGAATACATAATTATGTAGAAATTAATTATCTAGAAGAAGTTTGACGTATGTATGACTCAAAATGGAGGGATTTATTATTTTTTACTAGTATTCACAATGGTATTGGCCGTATTATGATGTAATAATGGTAATACATTGTTTAAAGTGGTACAACAGTGATAGTTATATGTAATCAAGATAATTTGGATGTAAGTGTCTTTGTGATTGTTTTAAAACTAAAATTCATAGTTTCTTATTTGTATTTAAATTGTAAAAAGTTCATAATCTTCTATAATACAAATGTAATTCTTAAAATACGGTTTCTTTTAAACATTAAAATAAAAAAAGCATATTCTTGAAATAATGAAAAAATTAGTTTTGGATGTTTTAGTAAATGTTTAGCTATTATTGCACTTTTTAATTGGCATTTCATAAGTTGCATTTTGGAATAAATTCAATTAAACCAATCAAGAAAGTGAGAGGAGAACACACAAAGTCAACTGAACAAAAAAAATCTGGGGGAGGTGCGAAATGACAATGAACAACCACTATCAGTAACCTGATGAAAAAAAAGCCTCAGTGGAAACAAACAATTTATTAGGCCGAACATAAATCTCAGCTAGACAATGGAAAAACAAGAGAGTGGCCGAAACTCGATACTTACGCACAGGCCCACTTGGCACTGTCTTACATTTTCAAACTCTACAATCCTCTCTCTGAACAGTTGTCAGTTTTATGTCCTGTAACTGAGCCAAATCCGTATATACCGTTGATAGCAATGGCCGTTGATAAGCTAGGAGACTGGTGAATCTGTTTTGAACGTGAAACTAGGTTGTAAATATATGGAGGCCAAGACTACATACCATACGAGAGGACCATATTGAATACCTCATTGGCGTGGGAATTTTTAATCTTATCTATCAAGAAGAGTAACAATAAAATTTAAAAATATATGTATCTACTTCAAATCATGTTATAAAACTGTTTCCAAATTATTATTTTATCATGACGTCAACTTAAGACTACGTATGTTACTATTGAAACGTAAAATCATAGGGTTGCTATTATAACGTAAATATAAGTAATTCTAAAGTTGCGTGATTAAAAACTGCCTTATTATAATATTTAATAAAGGTTTCTAAATATGGTTTATTGAAAAGTTAATATTTTTTTGTTTGATTGAAATTACTTTTATTAATTTTAATGTCTGAATTCCTCTCTGACAATCGAACAGACTAGTTATATGTGTCCAATTACGTGGGAAAATGTAATTTCATATGATTTTCCAGAACCCCGTTCTGTATGAGTGAATGTTTATTTCCATGTTCATTTCAAGGCAAATTCAATTTCAAACATCATTGGAAGCGTAGTTTGTTCCATTAGCTCCATACTTTGTATAGTTGCTTCAAATAATTGTTAAATTAGTTTCATAAAAAATTGGTTAAACTCTTTTCTAAATGTAATTGTATCTGTTTAAACTTTCATCAAAATACGAATTGAGTTATCAAAATCTATATAAATACTTAAATATATATTTTGGTACATATAGATATTTAAGAATTTGCTAATTTTGTAAGGTTAGCCCTCTTTAACTTTTTTAGTTAATTAAGGGTGTCCCTGAACTCTCTGAGGATCTTCTTAGGTATTGATTGTGGGTCAAAAAAATAGACATATATCCTATTTAACAATTTCAAATCACCTCCGGTACCTGTGCAGCCGCCATTTTGTATTTTTACAAATTATTTTTATTTTTAAAACTATTTAACCTATAGAGTTTAAATTTGGTATAGACATAAATAAAACCATTTCCTTACTGAAATAAAAAAATAAAAATTTTTTTAAATATTTTCAAAATAGCGGCAATTTGAAATGTTGGTTTTAAAAGGTTAGAGATACAAAGAAATTACAAGAATGTCTTTTTAATGTAAATTTTATTTTCAATCGAAAAAAGTAAAGTTGTATGAAATCGGAAGACAAACAACAGAGATTTGAGTATTTTTTTATTTAATCATTTACGCGTGAATGCGTACAGCCATGGTGTCGTGTCGCGCAAGTCAACCACAACAATACATCAGGGATCTATTCTGATTACTTTCATCTAAAACACTACAATAAAGTGATTTGTGACATTATTGTAATGAAAATGCCTCTGCAGGCAACGGAGAAAAAGTTGAATATGATTTTCATTGTTATTAAATTAAAAAATAATTTTAATTAAAACTAGAATTTTTGTAAAATGTATTTGTGATACAAAGGTTGTAGACATAAAACAAGTAATATTAAAAAGGCATTAGACTATAAATTGGAATTTTAATTATATTTATTTTCACATTACCATTGATGCTCAAAATTTCGTCCTCTCATTTGATTCCAAAGGAAAAAACATTGGAAAGTGGCACACTGCAGTAAATTTGTTTTTTCTTGAATAATTTTCCAACAATTCTAACAACCTAGAATTTACAAAGATTCTGGTTTATAGGGCACTACTTAAGCTTAAAATTAATTTTTAATTTAATAACAACGAAATCACATGCAACTTTTTTCCCGTTTCCAGCTAAGGGCACTTTCATTACAACAACGTCACAAATCACTTTATTGTAGTATTTTGGATGAAAGTAATCAGAATAATTCTCTGATGTATTGTTGTGGTTGACTCACGTGGCACTACACCATGGCTGTACACATTGACGTGTAAATGATTAAATAAAAAAATACTCAAATCTCTGTTGTTTGTCATTCGATTTCATACAACGTAAATTTTTTCGATTGAAAATAAAATTTGCACTAAAAAGATATTCTTGTAATTTATTTGTATTCCTAACCTTTTAAAGGTTATTAAGGATCAAAAGTTTTAAGGTGCCGCCATTTTGAAAATATTTTTTTTATAATTTTAGGTTTTTTTATTTCAGTAAGAAAATTGTTTTAATAATGTGTATACTAAATTTAATCTCTATAGGTTAAATAGTTTTAAAAATTAAAAATAATTTGTTAAAATACAAAATGGCGGCTGAAACAAAATCAATACCTAATAAGATCATCAGACAGTTCAGGGCACCCTGTATACAATGAGAGATGACACATGAGAGGGCGTCCGTAAGCTAATTTTGATCAAAAAAATTTACTTTTTTTTAATTGTATATTGTCCCACACTTGTCTTTACGTTTATTTTTGAATTAAAAAAAAATCTGTCACCAGGAAACAGTTTTATTTATTTTTATATTCAGCTATGTCAGATAAGCAGTTGCTTAATTTGTTCATGAATTCAAGCATCATCACATAGTCGCACTTAGTTTGCCATTATAATATATATATATATATATATATATATATATATATATATATATATATATATAGTTTTTCATTATTCACTCAGAAATATCGTGTATTCAACATTGTTACGTTGGCTAACCCGTAGATCCACAGATGACAGATATTACATTCAAATGTCAAAATAAATAATCAGTAGGCTTTGTTGTGAAAATGAAAAAGCAATTGTTAGTTGTTTGAAATTGTTTTAGTATTATTGTTTTTCTTAGTATTAAAGTAGTGTATTATAACAGTTGAGTAAAAGTAACGTAAACTAAAGGCATTTATAAAACATGTAAGAATATGGGAAAGAATAAAATAATAGTTGTTGAAAGTCCTACAAAACCATTGTCAGCACAAAGAGCCTTGTTATAGGCCTACCAGTTCGTCAAAAAGAAAACTGTTAAATTTGGAATCAACATATAAGCCTTTTTTGAAAAAAAGAAAAAAACACGACTCTTGTTATGATATAGTTGATTTGGCTAAGGTTACAAATTTGGTATTTAGTATTTATTACTGTAAAAATTGTGGCCAAGAATTACAATTCTCTATCAACAAAAAGCCTTGCAACCACTTGTGCATTTACTTGCTCTGGATGTCAACTATATAAATCTTTTACGAACAGAAAAGTTTATAAAAGTATTGATGACACTGTAAATAAACAATCACCTATATTTGAGCTAAATGTTAGGTTAGTTTATGCCTTGCGATGTATTGGAAAAGGACAAACCGTAGCTCCAGTCTTATGTGCGCTTTTGCCCGCATTTGCCTTGGCCTCCAACACAATTCGAAATATATGTAAATATTTAATGTCCAGCTGTAAAATATGTAAGTCAATAAACAATGAAAAATGCTACTGTTCTGAAGTTGTGAAAGAGAACGGTAACTCAAAAGATTTAGATGGATCTTGACAGCATCGTGGCCATGTTTCTGTGACTAGTATTGACACAGGGAAGGTGTTAGATATATAAATTATGCCAAAACATTGTCTCTGCAGAAACAAACTGAAAAAAGAATTTGAAGACATTTGTAAAGCTGATAATCATGGAACGAACGAAGTTACGTAATTAGCTGGCACTAATGCTGTTCTCCAGATCGCTTGACCGCAGAGTACGGTATATCATGGTGACGGTGACTCCACAACTATCGCTAATGAAAGAAATATGGCCTTATTTTATCATATATACAATCGAATGTGTGAGCCATGTTCAGAGAAGTATGGATTCAAGGTTTCTGAACCTTCAAAATAAGTCGAAAGAAATACAACTAAGTGATGGAAAAGGTTTTGGAGGCAGAAATCGGCTGACAGATGACAAGATACTTCCTATTCAAATGTACTATGGTATAGATATCAGGAGGTATACTGGAAACCTGGAACAAATGTACTATGGTTTAGATACCCGGAGGTATCCTGTAAACCTGGAACAAATTTACTATAGTTTAGATATCAGGAGGTATCCTGGAAACCTGGAACAAATGAAGAAAGCCGTATGGGCAGGATATTTCCACTTGCACTCAACAAATGTTCTATGGTTTATATATCAGAAGGTATCCTGGAAACCTGGAACAAATGAAGAAAGCTGTATGGGCAAGATATTTCCACTTGCGCTCAACAAATGTACAGCCACAGCAAACATGAACATCTTTGCCCCAATGATTCACATTCTTGGTGCAAATATAATAACGCGTTATTACAGATTGAACATATAACCATAACAAACATACCAATATGCTTGAAGTTATTACGGAACATAACCCATATTTAGGGAGTTAGAATTTTCTGGTCTTATCAAAAAATGCTTACATTGGAAAAGTCTAAATGTTAATGAGTCCTGAATAATGTTATTTGGAATCGGCTGCTTAAAACCATCTTTGTTGGTCTGAAAACACTAGGGGTGCATGATGAAGTTTTCTTGCAGGATGTTAAATATTAGAAAAACTTAGGTTTCAAGTGGGAAAGAACTGTGCTGAAGTCTTTTCAAAGTGCTTGTACGGAAAGAAGAACATGCTACAGAAGAAATGCAAAAAAGAAGCTTTCCAGAAGAAATCATTAGCCAAAAGGAAACTAGAAGAACAATTGTTTGACATTGAGGACCCATAGAGCCCTATATTAGCCTCAGGCCATTATTAGGTATGTTTTTATTTAATGTTTTTATAATTTTTATTTAAATTGTGTTTACCTGAAATGTAATATATTTTACACAATGGACTCGATTTCTCAGAAAATACTAAAGTTGTTTGGATGACATTTTCTGTGAACATTTAGGATACTATTATTCATATTTTAACACAGGAATTTGATAAAATAAATTATTTTCAAAATTATATATTTAAATATATTATTTTGTATAGTTTATTCAGCTTTATATTAAAAAACTTATATTGACATTTTTTATTTGCCAAATCCTCCAGTATTTTTTAATAAGTAAGATGTACTCAACATGGAGAAACATTTCAGCTTAATACATTCAGTAGTTTTTGTAAAAATGGACCATTAAATAGGCAAATTTAACATAGGCGATACAGAGACTTACGGACTCACTTTAACCTTTAAGTTACTGTACCTACCTTGTTGGCAGAGTTGTATCAGTTTCATAAACTTCTTACTTGGGATATTAATTATTTTAATTTAAACATTGCACAACGTACATTTTTGGAGACACAGGCCAATTTACATTAATAGCTTGCCTTAGGACTTAAAATTGTAATACTTCCTATTAGTCTGTACTGTACAGCAGTCAACTGACCTTACATAGACACAACATACCTTTGTATCAAAATTGAATCATATTAGTTCTGTAATTACTTAGTCAGGAGTAATCTTTTTTATCGAGTAAAGTGTTCTACATTTAAATATTATGTCTAGTTAAGTACCTTAAATATTTTATCAATTTTTGTTTTTTTGGCATGTTTGCAAATACATGGATGGGGTCAGAGACAACTAGCCGTACAACGTACTGTAGTAGGCCTATGTTCATGGGATACAGTTGGTGCTGATGTTGTCAACTGTATACTCGGTCGTAGTTCTTACACATCGAACCTTTTGTAGTGACCATTTAAAGAATAAATGTTTATAATTTACTTTATTGAATATCATCTGATTTTTATTAATAATCAGTATGAGAGGCATCTTACTAACCTGGTAGTCAGGTGTGCTTCCAATGCAGGGGGTCACGAGTTGAAATCACTGGAGTACTAACTAAATGTATATTGGTTTTCAACTGTTATTACATAAACCAAAAGTCCAATTAAAAATTAAAATGTTCAAATGCCCCTGCCATACAAAAATTAAATAATAATATAAGAAATAATTACAATGGCGAGCGTTTTGACTATATTATGAACATTTAAAGCAAACAACATTTTATCTTCAATGTATTTACAATATACTGTATATTAATAATGCTTGTGAGTTATAGACGTTAACATGAAAACTTTACAATTATATCGTCAATCATTTAATGGGTATGAGATAACTGTCTTTCTGATTTTCAAAATATCCAAACATTCTCAACTTTTCCAATTAAAACTTGCGAAAACGCTGTTCTTAAGAAGATTCTCTTAGTTTAACAAAGTATAAAGTTTGACGTGTTTTATATATCATGACTACACCACACTTTAGTTAATCATACGAAAACGTCATTCCAATTTATTAAAGAACATTTAAAATTTATTTTTTGTTTTGATAGTGGACATTAATTGTTAGCGATTATCGTATATATGTATTTGACTTCGATTAAATTATTTGTATTACTATTTAAGGATATCCAAAATTTCAATGACTAGAATAGCCTCTATTTCTTTGTATAGTTTTAATATCAAATCATAAATATATCGAACACAAAAAAGTTTCAGAATAAAACTAAACCTGCCTATAGACAGTTGTTTTTCAAACCACTGGCCACCTGAACTCAGTTTTACCGAAGCGTCCAAAACAGCCTTCAGGCGCAAAACATACAAAACTTGATAAGTGTGGTTTACTGGCTGAGTGTGCGTTTAGTTAGGCATACACAGTCAATAATCATCTTAGGAACCGACCATTATTTATGTCGAAAAAATCTAGTTGGGGAAGCCTATTTGCAATGCAGCACATCTGACCACTGGATCACACTCTCCAAAGTACGAGCAAACAACTGGATCTCTCTCTATTCCAAATAACAGTTTACGTTACGTTCCAAATAACCTTGGCATATTTAAGGTGACTTCGGACCAAGTGTTAAACAAGTTATCATTGAAATAACTGGCGATCCACATGACGAGACCCAAGTTCCTCCTAGCTCTTGATACAAACAGTTCACGTGTTCAGAGAAGATTAACTTGGAGTCTACGAAGACACGTACATCAGTAACAGCGCGCTCTCTTTGGATACTACAACCAATTAGTAGCATCAATGTTAACTACAACCCGTTTCTCATTAAAGAAGAACGGGGAATAATTTAAAATAATTTATAGCTAAGAAAGAATAATAGTAATAATAGTGCATACTACTGCAAAATACAACATGTAAACTTGTTCTTAAATAATAGAAAAGAATATTAAGTACAAGGTCAAGATATTTTGTTTTAAGGTGCTTACTATACCATATGAATTGTCAACTGGAGGTTATCTTCAGTTATATTGCAGTATAAATTATAGGAGTCTGAAGATGGCCGATCTCTTGGTTCAGATCAATCAAGTGTATCTGACCAGTCACATTATATGAGAAAACACGCCATAACTTTTACAGCTACTAATAAAATTCATTAAGTATTAACGGCTTTAGTAAAGCAAGTTCATATTATACTTACACTAGACTCAATTACCACCTGCCTACAGCTAAAACTAAGTTATTGTCTGAGCACTAGGAAAGAAACTGAAGTGTTTATGGTCCATAAGCCAGTCCTCCCGCTGATGGCACACTTCAGCTGACCAGGCTTGGGTTTAGTCCTGGAACTGTTTATATCCTTAAATGTCTGTGAGTAATGTTCTTCTTGTTTCATAACCACGCGTACTTAACATTTAAATCTTTTTGTGAGTTTTATATAATAACGTTTACTGAACCTAGAGGATGGTTAGAACTTGAAAATCGATATATTGTTTGAAAATAAACGGAATAAATTAACACCATGTACTTATAATTATTCAGTATAATATTTAGTAGTGTTAATTAATTTTAAGTTCTGTTAGCTATTTTTGAACTTTACGAAAATCCCTTAATTTTACTCAGAAAATATCATACCTACCAGCCTCTGCAACTGAACTTGACAAAAAATGCTAAAACATAAAAAAAACAATATTAATAACGATAAAAAAAATACGGAAATATACACTTGGCAACAATTACTGTGAAGCTACAAACTAAGACGAGGATGTCAAGAACTGAAATAGTAACAAACTTTGTTACTCATTAACAAAACGTTTTACTAAAAATGATATAAATATCTAAACTAGTAAAACAGGCTTCAGTAATATAATATAAAATAATCTTTTAAACGGGGAAAATTATTACAAGAACAACATCACAAGATTCCAACAACTATTCCAACCCGGTGCCTACCCGATATTGTTCTTGAAGTATTTTATTTAACGACATTACGGATCTTAAAAATACAGGAAACCTTAAATTACTTGGTAGTTAGAAAAATATTTAAGCTGTTCAGAATCAACTAGATAGTCCCAAATACTCAAAATTAATAGTACAAACCCAGATTTAAAAAAAAGCATACGAAATGGAAATAACTGAAAATATTAAGATATTTAGACACAAAAAAGAAAGCATCAGCTGAAGATGGAATGGATTTGTAGCAGATCATTATAAATCAGCTGGACCTATCACTGTAAAATAAATGGTATCTTTAACAGAGAAAAATCCTTACAGGTTAGGAATTAACAGGTTGGGAAAGTGGCCTTACACTTACTATAACCAGGTACAGAACCAATATCAACTACTCATAGAGGAATTTCTCTCTACCTAAAGTGGCTTTCAAAAGTTTCTTACTGATAACTAAAAAAACAACTCTGATGAACAAGACGCTGGTCTTAGACCCAATCGGTTATGTCTGAAAAATATCATTTTGAATCTAAAAGAAATCAAAAGTTACAGTAAAGATATTTGTTTGTACATTTGTTGACTTTATAATACATACAATTACACACAGAGCTGTCTTTTAAATTAACAAATTTGAAAGACTAGACTTCAGTACCTTAATTTATGTGAGTTTAAATTACAACGTAAGATCTTGGGAAATGTGGATATTCCTGGACAATTTGGTAAAAAAAAAATTGAAATAAACTTTTGCCATTGTAATTAACGTTTTAGTTAAAATCAAATAATATTACATTGATAAGTTATACTACAAATACAACCTAAATAAATATTTTATAGTTATTCTAGTAGTCATCCGCATAGAAAGTAATAAAATAACATTTCTGAAACTAAATTAATCAAATATTTAAAATAAAGTAATAAAACAATCAAATATAATATTAATGCTCATTTAGCATATTAAATTTGCAGAGTAGTAGACTTTCTTTCTTGTAGAAGTTCGATGATAATTACGAGTTGGCATTCACAATAATTTGAAAGAGTCGGATGAGTCCGTTATTTGCAAAATTGTTTCAAATCCCTAACTGACAATTTACCCTGACCAAGGATCTAATGGTATCCATTTAATATATTTGCATTAATTATATTTATGGATATCCAAACGAGTTTTACCATAGCAGCAATCTAAGAAATGATATATTATGTTCCTGTAAACTAACTTTGAAAATAAATGTTATTTGTAGGTAAATATATGTTTAGTATGTGCAAAAATAAAGATAAACAAACAAATAAAAACTTATTAGTAAATGTACAGTAATTTTATGAAATTAATCAAATAAAATGAACTGCTTTTTATCGTGATTACAAGTACTCACTTGTACTTGAGGTAATTTCGTCTTACAACCCGAATGTTAGCCAGTTTTACTAAATGCAAGTCAGTGTAATATGGATGAGTTTTTGTAGCGAACCAGTGATCACTAGTGGATTATCTCCCCTTGTGCTGATGAAAGAGGCAATCAGCTGATCGTCAAAGCAGGAAGGGGAACGTGACGCCATTGATGATTGCTTCATAGAGTTTGTAAAGTAATTTACATCGCACTGGCCACTTTGAGGACTAATCTACCATCAATAATTTATTGATGTACGGTTTTCTTTCACCTTGTACAGTATCAAAGTAAATAAATAATACTAAATACAGTGACGTAGTAGTTGAGAAATAAACCATGTTTACTGAATAATTAAACATTTTGTAATCTAAGCTGTTTTTTAAGTGAAGGTGAAAATCGTAAAAATATTGCTAATCAAAAACACGTTCTGTGCTCATCAAATGATTTGGGTCATGTGTGTGAGAATGTATATAATTAACATTTAGTTAAGTAGGTCACTCGTCAGTCGTTATAGGGAGAGAAAAGTAACACAGGAGAGTATGTATAAATTAAGAAGGCGTTTTAATGTTCGTGTATGTAAAATTGTAAACAATTAAGGCTTATGTGTGTATTTTTCTCATCAGTCGTTATATGATCATAAAGAGCATGTGTATCAAAGTGTAAACAGCAATGGGTTAGGCTATTTGTTTGGCTTTCTCATCAGTCGTTATAGGGTCATAGGTAGCATGTGTGTGAAAGTAAACAACAAAGGGTTAGGCTATGTGTTTGGCTTTCTCATCAGTCGTTATAGGCTCATAGGGATCATGTGTGTGAAAGTAAACAACAATGGGTTAGGCTATGTGTTTGGCTTTCTCATCAGTCGTTATAGGGTCATAGGGATCATGTGTGTGAAAGTAAACAACAATGGGTTAGGCTATGTGTTTGGCTTTCTCATCAGTCGTTATATGGTCATAAGGATCATGTACGTGAAAGAGTAAACAACAATGGGTTAGGCTATGTGTTTGCTTTCTCATCAGTCGTTGTAGAGTCATAAGGATCATGTATGTGAAAGTGTAAACAGCAATGGGGTTAGGCTATGTGTTTGGCTTTCTCATCAGTCGTTATAGGGTCATAAGGATCATGTACGTGAAAGTGTAAACAGCAATGGGGTTAGGCTATGTGTTTAGCTTTCTCATCAGTCGTTATAAAGTCATAAGGATCATGTAGGCTATAAAGGTAAAGGTATAAACAATAAAGGGTTATTTGTGTATCTTTCTTATTAGTCGTTGTAAAGCCATAAGGATAGTGTAGGTGAAAGTGTAAATAATAAGGGGTTATGTGTATATCTTTCTCATCAGCCACAATAGTGCCATATGGATACTGTAGGTAAAAGTGTAAATAATAAAGTATTATATGTGTATCTCTCTCATCAGCCGCAATAGTGCCATAAGGATCGTGTAGGTGTAAGTGTAAATAATAAAGTATTATATGTGTATCTCTCTCATCAGCCACAATAGTGCCATATGGATACTGTAGGTAAAAGTGTAAATAATAAGGGGTTATGTGTGCATCTCTCTCATCAACCGCAATAGTGCCATATGGAAATTGTAGGTGAAAGTGTAAATAATAAGGGGTTATATGTGCATCTCTCTCATCAGTCACATTAGTGCCATATGGATACTGTAGGTAAAAGTGTAAATAATAAGGGGTTATGTGTATATCTTTCTCATCAGCCGCAATAGTGCCATATGGATACTGTAGGTGAAAGTGTAAATAATAAGGGGTTATGTGTATATCTTTCTCATCAGCCGCAATTGTGCCATATGGACACTATAGGTGAAAGTGTAAATAATAAGAGGTTATGTGTGCATCTTTCTTCTCATCCGCAATAGTGCCATATGGATACTGCAGTTGAAAGTGTAAATGATAAGGGGTTTTATGGGTATCTTTCTCATCAGTCGCTATAGGGCCATTAATTTATCTTTGAGTGGTACTATATTTAATTGGTTGTTATTGTATGCAATATTGAGTTATTCACATTGTGCCTTGTTATTCTGTCATCATAATGCTTTTTATTGTAATTTATCATCCCCTAATTTCTGGTTACTAAAAAGATAAATATGAATAAATAATGCAATATGCAAATCAACTGAAAACACATTTTATAAATGGTATTTTCAGTTGATGTATATCATTTTGCATACACAAAATGGCTTTACTCGTTTAAATCTGTAAATTTTAAACGAGGTGGGAAAGTTAAATACCGCCCCCGCTTACCACAATAACCGTAATCTGAACACACAAGATTAATAACAAAGTTTCTCTAGGGAGAGTTTTAAAGACAGTTTGCAGTGGACGCTTTGTTAACACACCGTTTATCTCAAGTTATTACAGATTGCAGTCACATTTTCAACACGTAAAATTTAATAATAAGAGTAAATAATTCCAATACTTTAAAAATATAAATTAGTGTAAATCATCACAAGCATGCACAATTAAGAAGTACAGTAGGTATATATTGAAAATAGAAGGCTTTAACATTTAATTTAAACGTGTAACTAATATTTACGATTATTATATAGGGGCTCCAACATGAATTGGACTACACAAATTCAAAACCTTGTATTATTTTCTTTGACAATTCTAGAAAGTTACTGAGTTTAAATACAACAATTAAACCATTTTACTAAATTTTTACCAAATAAATGGTGTTGGTATTGCAAATTAATATTCAAAACATTAATGCATAGTGAAGAAGTAACGTGTACGGTGCTTAGTAAATACGATATAACAGTATTTTAGTTACTGTACATACTGTATAAAACATATACATAAGCAATTATTATTAATCCTCAAATATTATATATACTTTGAACAATAAAACTGAAGGTTATACGGAAATGCACCAATAATAAATTAAAAAGTAATATACTTAAATTAATATCCAAATGCCTATTATTTAGTATGGTTGGTGAAAAAGTTACTAATTTATTTTATTTACAACATTTGAATACTTTTGAAGGTGTCGCCATGATGGTGTCACTTTGCCCCAGGCAACTAGTTGGCAGCCCTAGTGAATTGGCTGGAAAAAGGGAGAGTTTAGAAATGTAAGGTAGGCAATCCCGCAGACAAAAGGCATGTGAACAAGACAAACGGCCACTTGGCTCGCTGAGTTCCCCCTAGAATTCTATTATACATTTTCCATTACAGAATTCTAAACTATATAAATGTTCTCATCCTCTTTACAATGACTCCATATTACTGATGTGGTTTTAGCCCATAACTTACCAGACAACCATTGTATTTTAGCGATGTTTGAATATCTAACAGAATGTGGGGAAATGTACTAAATGACATTCCTTTATTAATAAACAACGCATTTAATATATACCATGCAGCAGTGGCAATATATTGACAGTGCAGATGGGGTAGAATAGGCTATATCAATACTCAATACAAATATCATGTCGTCAAGAAAAAAAGAAGAAAAAATAAAAAAAATCGAATGAGTGAACATTAGTCAAGTAAATACATTATTTAAAAATGTTAAAGTTTATGAACATGTGTATTATGTGTCAGTATTTATGCGTAGATCATGGGCATATGTTGAAAACCTATTATATAATAAAATGTAGGCAGAAACAAAATTACTGGAAGAGAGTAATCAATCGACTGTTGCAAGCCAAACCATAGAAAACTCAATAAAACTATTTTGAGTCATCTTTTCGAATTTATAATTTGTAACCATTATTCTATATTCAGTGTATATTTGAATTAACATGTAAAATGCACGTTTACTAATGTGTTTGGTTTCTACTGAAGAGTTTGGCGTGGCACTGTTTATATTGTAAATCTCTTTTACCTCTGTGATTTAATAATAAAAAATGTAATTATTTGTTTCAATTTATAATAATACAATATATTACAAAAGCAAATACAGTAACCTTTACTCTAGTGCCATACAATACAATTACATATTATTAATATACACTATTAAGCTAACTATATAATATACAATATAACTAAAAAAGTACACATAAAATATGAAACGCCAGAATACCTGTCAAGCTTATCCCAGATACTATTTAATTAAATTTTACATTTTTGAAATAAATAAAAAATAAATACAGCTCCTCTCCATATTACATACATTTATTGGCAGTCTATTTAGAAACAATAAAATAAAATAATATTTGAGGCACTAAAGTATAATATAAATTTACAAGTAATAACACTTGGAGAAAAAATAATTTAACTGCGTGTACTGAAAAAAACTGTTTACTTATCAATAAAACAAATAAAAAATTTGAATAATAGCATTTAACTTGAAATTAGTCTCATTTCCTCCCAAAATATGCTCTTGAATATTTAAGTAGAAACAACTTAAGTATTTCACTGATACACAATTGAAGTAATTCATAAAATTATACTGTATATAAATAAATAAAGCTAAATAGTAATACACGGGCAATATACTGTATAACATTGTCCTTATTACACATCTAAAGCCCCCTTAATCAAGTAACTACTCATTTAAATGTTTCGTTTTTGAATTGTTATTATTAAAACTAATAATATTATATTAAGAGTGGCGATGAATGAATTTCGATTCCAGAATGTTGGGATTAGTTGTGATTTACGCACGTCCTGTGGTGTGATAGCCTTCCTGGATAGGACCTGGTGCGTCGCTATCCGGAGCCAAACAAACATATGAGCTCTTGAAGCAGTTTCATTTTGTGGTATGAATATTTCGGTAAAGTTTTAAAACTCATATGTTTTTGGCTGTTAAAGACTAATTTCATTTCAAAGAATGCATTATTCAACTCGACAAATATGCTACCACCAGGAACTCTCCTCCTTTGAACGTATATGTAAAACTTTATACAAGTAAAATAAACATAAAACAATAAAAATAGAATAATATGCGAGGCACTAAAGTATAATATAAAATTAAAAGTAATAACACTTGGATGACAAAATAATTTAACTGTGTGTGCTGATAAAAACTCTAACTATCAATAAAACAAATAAAGATTTTAAATAATAGCATTTAACTTGAAATTAGGCTCATTTCCTCCTAAAATGTGCTCTTAACAATTTAAGTAGGAAAAACTTAAATATTCTACTGATACACAATGGAAGTAATATTCAAATTCAAATTCAAATGATTTATTCTGTAAATTGACAATATATACATTGTATTACAGTCGTCAATGCTTATCGTACATCCATGAATAAAATAATACATTTAATTTAAAATAAACTTGATAAATTTACTATTATTCCATTTGTAAAACTATACAAACTTCTCAACGGAGTAACAGGCTCTTTCTAAGAGATATTCCCTAGTCAACTTTTTAAATTTATTTGGGTTTGTTTCTGATTTAATTGTTGCGGGTAATTTGTTGAATAGTTCTGGACCCATGTTTTGAGGTAATTTTGAGGCTAGTTGCAATCTATGAGGGGCTTGTCTGTGTTGGTCACGTGCTCTTGTGATGTATAAGTGAACATCAGAACCGGTCTGTATTGAATCAAACTTAAAACTATAATACAGGAGCATTTCATAGATATATATTGAGGGCAATGTCAAAATCTTTAAGGATTGAAAATAAGATTTGCACGGTGCTCGTCTATGTAGCCCTGCCATGATTCGTACAGCCCGCTTTTGTAACCGGAATATTCTCATAAATTTGGAATGAGATGCTGAACCCCAAAGGACAATGCCGTACCTCAGTCTTGACTCAATGAGGGAAGTATATCATTAAAAAAAAGTCTAAAAAGACCTAAAGTCTTAAAAGAAAATGGTCTTGGTATTTAGAATATCTTTTTAATAAAAACAGTTGTGATGCTACTCTAGAACATAATGTGTTTATATGCTGATCCCACGATAGTGTATTATCAAAAATGATTCCCAGATATTTGCAATTTGATTCAGACGGCAGTAAAAATTCATTCATGAAAACTAACGGATCAGTATTTGTATTTATACAACTTGAAAAAGAAATGCTTGTTGATTTTGAGGGGTTCACGTGTAAGTTATTAGAGTTCAGGTATTGGTATAATTTTGTGAGTTGTAAATAGCAATTTAATTCTAAATTCTCCGATGAATTTTCTTGGAAAAGCAAGGCTAAATCGTCCGCGTACATGGTTAATTTTATGTTAGGAAAATTTTGCGTTAAACTATTTGTATATAATATGAAGAGAATTGGTCCCAACACTGAGCCTTGAGGGATTCCAAATTCTAATTTTAATTTTTCAGATTTAACATTTCTAATTTCGACCACTTGAGTTCTGTTTAACAAGAAGGATTTTATCCAGTCTAGTGCAACACCTCTCACCCCCAAACAATACAATCGGCGAAAGAGGATTTTGTGGTCTAGACAATCAAAAGCTTTTTGTATGTCAAGGAATACACCTAAAGATTTAAACCTTTTGTCTAAGGCGGTGATGGCATGTGTGACAAATTTGACCAATGCATCGATTGTGTTCTTTCCTCTAACAAAGCCATATTGTTCTTTACATATTAAGTTAAATTTCACAAGAAAACTTAGTAGTCTATTGACAAATACATGCTCAAATACTTTGGATATTGTTGATACGTTAGCAACCGGACGGTAACTAGCCGGGTTATTTGTATTTCCGTCTTTATATATTGGACGCACGATTGCTTGTTTCATTTCCAGCGGAAAGAAACCCTCTGCCAAAGAAGAATTAATCACGTCTGAAAGAGGCGTACAAATATGTATCGCACAGTGACGAATTACTTTGTGTGGTATTGCGTCGTATCCATATGCGTTTGAATTTTTTAATCCCATAATTACTTTGTATACTTCCTCAGGGTCTGTAGGAGGTAGCATGAGTGTACTAAGGCAAGTTTTGTCTGACAGTGACTGTATCGGTGGTTCCGCTATCATTACGCTCTTTTGTTTACCTACACTAGCAAAGAATTCATTCATGTCCGTTGGGGTCGGCATATCCGTAGGTAACAAAACAGGTTTTGTATTCCTATCACTATTTATTATTGACCAGGCTTCCTTGGCTATATTATTAGTACTGCTTAGACGCTCATACAAATGAGACGCTTTGGCCGCGGTTATAACCTTACGATAGATTTTTTTATAGTGTGTATAGTAATCTATAAATTCTTTAGTTTTATTAGCCTTCCTTCTGTAGTCTAGTTCTTTAAGCTTTTTTGAAGAAATAATTATACCTTTGGTTATCCAAAGTTTGTTTGTTTTCTTTTTATTAATTTTATAACGGGTTTTTAATGGGCAAGATATTGTAAAATAATACTCAAAAGTATCCATAAATTTTTTAAACTTAGACTCGGTATTGGAACAACTATTTAAAATACTCAATGACTCTTTGCTTATTAAATAGTTTAATATTCTTAAATTTTCCGGGCAAGTGTTATGCATCGCTCGTGTGCTTCCACATGAAGGTATGTTTTCCGCGGAGGTGCTTTGGAATGTGACAGTGATATTTTGCGCGAAATGATCTGATAAGCCTGTGCCTATAACGTCTACCTGCAACATATCAGCACCAACGTTAGATAGAACATGGTCTATTAATGTGGATGAAGAGCCTGTTACCCTCGTTGGTGAGTGAACATACTGTATCAAATTGAATTCTTTCATAAGATCTTTTAACCTGTTTGTTTCGGCATTATTTTTTAACCAGTTGAGGTTTAGGTCACCAACTGTTAAACACAACTTATTGACTTTTGTCAAATACTTTGATAGTAATTGGTAAAATAAACTAAAAAAACTATCTATATTTGAGGCGTGTGGTGGTCTATAAATACCAAATAAAATAAGTTTTTCATTGTTTCTTAGACTAATTTCTATTCCTTCTACTTCAAATACCATTTCTCTACAAAATATATTTACATTTAACCTATTTACATTAATTTCTCTTTTAGATAAAATTACCAAACCGCCACTACTTTTATGCTCTGACCTTGAAAACTCACAAATAACATCATACTCTTGAAAATGTATGCTAAGTAGCTCTTCTTTTTTCAAACCATGCTCACTTAATACTAGGATATCTGGTTGTTCTGTTTGTAGAAAAATATTAAGCATATCTATTTTTTCCCTAAGATATTGTATGTTTAAATGAAGGATTTTAACATTATTCTGTTTCATAACATTAGGCCTACTATATACATTATTTAGATTGTTTATACATACATTATTAAGTGAATATTCAATGGGATCAGTGTTTTTATTTACATTAGCAGAATACATGTCTTTGTCATAGGTCTTCAGTTTAAAATTACGGGTTCAATGATTTTGTTTACAATAAGGTTGCAAAGCTTTTGTTTACCCCGGCTTTTTAAATGAAGACCTTTTGATCAATAGCAACTACTAGGGATGCTTGCGAGAGATACAAGTTTGAAATGATCGTATTTTAGTGACTCAATCACTAAATCAATATTGGTTTTTCTGATTAAGGAGTTTAAGTGGGGTTTGTCATAACGTTGTGGTATTGTACACATGATAATGTTAGTGTGCTTAGTTTTTTCCGCAATTTCTTTGACATAAGTTTTTACATTAAAAGTGCCATTTAGTGTAACATTATTGGTACCACTTAAAACTATAAGATGATCGTTGTTTTTCAGTTTTTTCGCCTCGTAGTCTAAGTCGCTTGCTACATGCTCTAACTTTCCATTCGGTTTCACTACACTATACACTTCGTATTGATCACTTAGCTTATTTTGTAGCAAGCCACGCAGACCACGACCGTGGCTATCAGACAACAAAGTTACTTTTTTTGACAATTTAGATTGTGTTGTTATTTTTGCTGTTTTTAACTGTTTTACTGGCTGAATGTGTGTTTTTTGAACAGTTTTTAGCTTACGAATTTTGTCGAAAATTTGGTTTACTGAGAATTTTTTTGAAAAACAACGATTTCCGTGCACACGCATGCCGCGCATTATCGCCGAACAAATGAGTTCAGCGAAGTGCACAGCATACGCGCCACACTCGACACCGCCGTCCTGCTGCCGACACTGAAGCTGGATGACACTGACGTCAGGGTTGCCGCTGAGTGTTGCGGCCAGTCTCTGCGCGTGTTTACGGTTCACGGGCTCCACACTGTCAAGGTGATAGTAGGTGTCCTCCTCTCTGGCGTACAGCAACAGGGACCAGTGTGTGCCGCCTTCCTTCTCCTCCATCTCCCGGTCGTTTACCGTAGCCACTACATAGTCGTAGGTGTCTAATGCGAGCGATTCACGAACTTTGTTAGTGTCAGTCTGGTTTTCATTAATCTTTAGTAGATGGCTTACGGTAATATCCAATAGCTTAGTGTTGTCTGGAACTTGGACCTGTTTTAGGTAAAGTTGCAGCTCTTCATCCCACAGTAAGTACCAATCCGCTGAAGTAATTGGAGGGTGTATTTGTTCTTGGATTTTCTTCTCGCTATCCCCTCCAGTCGCTGATACCGACTCTGCTTCTGCGGCTTTGATTTTTATTCTTAGCTGCTGCATGAAGGTGGATTGGCTGAGTCCTAATCTTAGCTTCCTCCCGGCCTTCTGGTCCTTGGTGACAATAAGAACAGTAATACATACACTTATACAGTATATAAATAATCAAAGCTTATTATGGCAATAAATAACATTGCCCTAAATACACATCTAAAGCCACCTTAATCAAGCAACTACTCATTTAAGTGTTTCCTTTTTTTTATTAATTTCTTAATTAATTTACTAAATTATCATCATGGATGAAAATATAAAGAAATAAATAAAGCTACAAAATATGCCATAAACGTCGTATGAGGTACACGTAGTTTTAAATGTGGTGACTGGGATGTTAAATAGAGGACAAACCAGGAGTGTCCTGGAGGAATTTGTACTCGTAGGAATGAGGTTGGGTGGGGTGTTAATTAAATAGAGAACAAACCATGAGTGTTCTGTGAAGAATTTGTACTCGTAGGAATGAGGTTGGGTAGAGTGTTAATTAAATAGAGAACAAACAATGAGTGTTATATGGGGGTTGTTTACTCTTAGGAATGAGGTTGGATGGGGTGTTAATTAAATAGAGAACAAACCATGAGTGTTATATGGGGGTTGTTTACTCTTAGGAATGAGGTTGGGTGGGGTGTTGATTAAATAGAGAACAAACCATGAGTGTTATATGGGGGTTATTTACTCTTAGGAATGAGGTTGGGTGGGGTGTTAATTAAATAGAGAACAAACCATGAGTGTTATATGGGGGTTGTTTACTCTTAGGAATGAGGTTGGGTGGGGTGTTAATTAAATAGAGAACAAACCATGAGTGTTCTGTGAGGAATTTGTACTCGTAGGAATGAGGTTGGGTAGAGTGTTAATTAAATAGAGAACAAACAATGAGTGTTATATGGGGGTTGTTTACTCTTAGGAATGAGGTTGGGTGGGGTGTTAATTAAATAGAGAACAAACCATGAGTGTTATATGGGGGTTGTTTACTCTTAGGAATGAGGTTGGGTGGGGTGTTAATTAAATAGAGAACAAACCATGAGTGTTCTGTGAGGAATTTGTACTCGTAGGAATGAGGTTGGGTAGAGTGTTAATTAAATAGTGAACAAACAATGAGTGTTATATGGGGGTTGTTTACTCTTAGGAATGAGGTTGGGTGGGGTGTTAATTAAATAGAGAACAAACCATGAGTGTTATATGGGGGTTATTTACTCTTAGGAATGATTTTGGGGGGGGTGTTAATTAAATAGAGAACAAACCATGAGTGTTCTGTGAGGAATTTGTACTCGTAGGAATGAGGTTGGGTAGAGTGTTAATTAAATAGTGAACAAACAATGAGTGTTATATGGGGGTTGTTTACTCTTAGGAATGAGGTTGGGTGGGGTGTTAATTAAATAGAGAACAAACAATGAGTGTTCTGTGAGGAATTTGTACTCGTAGGAATGAGGTTGGGTAGAGTGTTAATTAAATAGAGAACAAACAATGAGTGTTATATGGGGGTTGTTTACTCTTAGGAATGAGGTTGGGTAGGGTTTTAAGTAGAGAACAAACCGAGAGTGTTCTGTGAGGAATTTATACTCGTAGGAATGAGGTTGGGTAGGGTTTTAAGTAGAGAACAAACCGAGAGTGTTCTGTGAGGAATTTATACTCGTAGGAATGAGGCTGGGTAGGGTTTTAAGTAGAGAATAAACCGAGAGTGTTCTGTGAGGAAGTTATACTCGTAGGAATGAGGTTGGGTAGGGTTTTAAGTAGAGAACAAACCGAGAGTGTTCTGTGAGGAAGTTATACTCGTAGGAATGAGGTTGGGTAGGGTTTTAAGTAGAGAATAAACCGACAGTGTTCTGTGAGGAAGTTATACTCGTAGGAATGAGGTTGGGTAGGGTTTTAAGTAGAGAACAAACCGAGAGTGTTCTGTGAGGAATTTATACTCGTAGGAATGAGGTTGGGTAGGGTTTTAAGTAGAGAACAAACCGAGAGTGTTCTGTGAGGAATTTATACTCGTAGGAATGAGGTTGGGTAGGGTTTTAAGTAGAGAATAAACCGAGAGTGTTCTGTGAGGAAGCTATACTCGTAGGAATGAGGTTGGGTAGGGTTTTAAGTAGAGAATAAACCGAGAGTGTTCTGTGAGGAAGTTATACTCGTAGGAATGAGGTTGGGTAGGGTTTTAAGTAGAGAACAATCCGAGAGTGTTCTGTGAGGAATTTATACTCGTAGGAATGAGGTTGGGTAGGGTTTTAAGTAGAGAACAAACCGAGAGTGTTCTGTGAGGAATTTATACTCGTAGGAATGAGGTTGGGTAGGGTTTTAAGTAGAGAACAAACCGAGAATGTTCTGTGAGGAATTTATACTCGTAGGAATGAGGTTGGGTAGGGTTTTAAGTAGAGAACAAACCGAGAGTGTTCTGTGAGGAATTTATACTCGTAGGAATGAGGCTGGGTAGGGTTTTAAGTAGAGAATAAACCGAGAGTGTTCTGTGAGGAAGTTATACTCGTAGGAATGAGGTTGGGTAGGGTTTTAAGTAGAGAACAAACCGAGAGTGTTCTGTGAGGAATTTATGCTCGTAGGAATGAGGTTGGGTAGGGTTTTAAGTAGAGAACAAACCGTGAGTGTTCTGTGAGGAATTTATACTTGTAGGAATGAGGTTGGGTGGAGTGTTAATTAAATAGAGAACAAACAATGAGTGTTATATGGGGGTTGTTTACTCTTAGGAATGAGGTTAGGTGGGGTGCTCAATAGAAAACAAACCATGAGTATTCTGTGAGGAATTTCTACTCGTAGAAATGAGGTTGGGTAGAGTATTAATTAAATAGAGAACAAACCATGAGTTTTATATGGGGGTTATTTACTCTTAGGAATGAGGTTGGGTGGGGTGTTAATTAAATAGAGAACAAACCATGAGTGTTCTGTGAGGTATTTCTACTCGTAGGAATGAGGTTGGGTAGAGTATTAATTAAATAGAGAACAAACCATGAGTGTTATATGGGGCTATTTACTATTAGGAATGAGGTTGGGTGAAGTGTTAATTAAATAGAGAACAAACCATAAGTGTTCTGTAACGGTTACCTACTCTTAGGAATGAGGTTGGGTGGGGTGTTAATTAAATAGACAATTAATTTATTTAACATGATTGTTATATGAGGGTTATTTACTCTTAGGAATGAGGTTAGGTGGGGTGTTCAATATAAAACAAACCATGAGTATTCTGTGAGGAATTTCTACTTAGGAATGAGGTTGGGTAACAATTGTTGAAAACAAACCGTTAGTGTTCAGTGAGGAATTTATACTTAAGAATAGAGTTTGTTAAATAGAAAACAAACCATGAGTGGGAGGAATGAGGAATGAGGTTGGGTGGGATCTTAAAGAGAGAATAAACAACGAGTGTCATGTGACAGACATCAACTCGTAGGTTTGTGTTCATTACTTTTATATTGAACACATTTAGGAAACAAAGTGCCACGTCTAATAACATATGTGTTAACTACCAAAATGTTATACAAGTGGCCATCTCATCTAACTTTTAAACTTTATACCCGAAAGAAATGTTTTTTAGACTTGTATGGTCTTTTTCTCAGTATGTGAATAAAACACAATCTACACAAGTAGTCAGGATGAGGATGCCGACATAAGCTCCTTCAGGTAACTTCCAGAATATTAAAGAGTTCTTGTAAAACTACAGTTTTGTCTCTTGTAATACACGGACTTTTGTATTATTCTCAAAAATATTTATTTCATTCCTATGAATTTAATTGAAATTCATTGATTTTAAATTTTTCATTGGTTCTTGTATTTAAACGCATACAATTCATCTAAATGTAACCCAAACGTATAAAGAAATGTACATATACATTTTTTATTTTATAACATATTTTAAATGTGATTTTATTGATATAAAGTATTGCAATATACCATCCTCTTTAAGCTATATTGCACGAAAATGTTTTGTAAATAATTATTACGTCACAGATTTCTGTTCTGTAAATCATCTGTCCTAACCAACAGGCTCTAGGAAACATCATTTTGTAGGAGATACAATTAGAAATATTATGAATGAGAGTCAATCAATAAAGATAGACTATATTATACATACATTCCGTATGTATACAATCATTAAGATTAGTTAATTCAAATATTTACTTGGATTTTTACACTAACATTGATCTTCACGCAGCATTTGCTCATCAACTTAAAGAGCCAATTTTATACTACCAACTCTTACATTGAGTGATGTCTTACCTGTAAATGTCTTCGTAAAGGGAATTGCAGGTTCTAACATTGACAAACATTACTACTACCGTTGTCTTTAATGCTATATATCAGCCCAGACCTCGCGTGGACTACATTTTCCCATTTATTTGGTTGTTATAGCACGTGTTGTTCCATATATTGAAATTACTTAATAGCCTGTCTTTCAGTAAGTGTTATTTATTTATTACAGAACGTTTTCTTCTGACTAATACTCCCGAAAGTTCTATTTATGGATTTGAAATCAGCTTTATATATACATATATCAGTCATTAGTGCCTATTCATATTTCCTTCAATATGTACTTTATGCCATATATATTTTATTTGGAATAAAATACTAAATGATAGTTAAATATGATACTTATTTAAAAGTTATTAACAGCAGTGGGGGTTTTTTAACTAATTGTTTGACACTTTTTGACAATATCATACGTCATTTTTGTCCAATAAAAACGGTCCTATAATGTACTGTAGTCGTAAAAGAAGCTGTACATTTAAAAGTACCGTTAAGTTAAAAGTACGCTAAGTACACTAGGGTAAACGAACTAGAACACACACGAGAAAACTCAGCAAAGCTAGTGATGTAAACTTTCATCTTCATCTCTAATTGTCTAGATGGTACTTCCCTCATTTATATTTCTAAACTCTCCCTCAACCAATACACAGGGAGAACCTACACACTCATGCAGAGAAGTATCGGGTTAAATTAATGAGAAACACCATACATTGACACAAATATACTTATTGGTAAATATTTTAAATATTGATTTAAGACATTAACACTTAAAATGAATAACAAATAAAAATGGTTGATTACTATCTCTTTACTTTCTCCTTTCCTTTAAATATAAATCTCCACTCTACTTTGTTGTCCATTTTTATGTAATAGTACTTTATTTATTTCCAAATATAAATTTGAAGGCATTGGTTATTCAATTAATTAGTATAATTGCCCAAAGCACGTACACACAATATTTTTCATATCATTTCTTAGCCATTAGTTCATCATTAAATTTAATAAAAATTATGTCATTTGTTATTGTTATGGGCTCTTGATTTATTGTTATGTATTGAAACTTTTCTATTTACATTTTGCAGACACTGGTAACTTTAGTACGGTTTTCAACATCTGAGACTGTATATTTTATTAAAATATATCATGCACATTTTGATTAATATAGAATACCATAAAGCATTTGAATACTAAAAATTAATTTTAGTTTTTCTGCTAGTTTTACATGCATATTGCTATGGACATTAGTCATACCATATGAAGGTACATGTTTTGTTGAATTTACTAATTTTTAAGGTTTTTTAAGTACTTTTTAAAGTTTTTTTTAAGTATTTTAAATATACATATTAGTATATTTTTTTGTCATTTTAACTTGCTACATCTTTGCTTATGTAAGTCTAACTTTCGCTTAATTATTTAAGCGAAACATAAATTAATCGTTATACTGATTACTGAACAATGCTATAATAACATTTAGTACTTTTCACTTGTTAATAATTAACTACGTGACGAACATAACGATTGTCTAATATTACAATTTTACGTTATAGTAAAGAATACATTTAACTGAATAGTAGTTTTTTAACATTCAGTATAACATTACAATAAAAAAACTATAAAATATGGTTATTTTCAATTAATTAGTCTTGCCAAATATTCAGTTTTCGTGTAACTACTGAGTATGGAAGGGAAGCTAGGATTACTAACTAGTTTTGTAGTAATCCTACATTTGACAGTCCTATACATTGTTGAGTTCTTTTGAGTTGAACTATTGGGCACATAATATATTGATGAAACAACCAGAGTTTAAGTATATAGCCTAAGTATTTACGTATTTTGAAGTTACAGAAGACTGAAGTACAAGGGTGAAACTAATTTGACTGATGTTTTCTAAACTGTGAGTAATAATCGAGGAATAATTTTTGCCACAGTGAAATAGTTCCAAGCCCATCATAAGATAAAATAAAATACACATTCCATAACAACAATTTCAGAAAGGAATATACGGCTCCATTGTTCATGTCTGAAGATTGTTAACTGTAGGTCCTACATATCCCATACAAAAAAGAAAATTAGAGAGTAAAAATAAATTGAACAAAACCTACATTTTTGTAATCGAATATAAATATTAGTGGTAAATAGAATATACATAATTAGGAACAGTGTGGAAAAACTGTAAGACCGCAATTTATGGTTCATAAACACGGCACGTTCATTTTACTACGGGTATTAAACTTCTATGTCAAAAAGGATAAGGCTATTTGTTATTGGCTTTCAAATTCTTACTACAAAATAAACTTGTAAAAAGTGATGACTTACTTAAAAAATACATTAACAAAAACAAATTTTTAATCACACTGGGAAGGAAAAATGGTTTCTATGAAAATATGTGAGATTTCTTTTGTTTCGATTCTTTTTAAATCCAGTCGTTGTGATAAGAGTTGTAAGACAACTTAGAAAGTAAATTGAGCCTTAGTATTTGATGGTAAAACACAAACAAATTCGAAATAATAACTAGTTTTACATTTACTATATAGAGAATAGAAAATAAGTTTACTTCTCGAAATATTACAAACATAAATGCAATATAACAATAACACACTGAAACTAAACAAAAATACTTTCGACTCAAAATCTAGCATCTCTCAATCATCAATGCTCAGGTTAAGAATAATTTATTCTAAAAACTATACCTAAATATTTTATATACTTAATATAAAACTTATATACCATAACTTAACACGTATTGAAATGACCATTACATCCAATTAACTCAATCACGTCATTAATAAAATCACATATAATAATATGCTATTAAATATATGTGATAAAAAATGAAAATGAGAAACAAAGGATCAACTTTGAAGGCTTGGCCTCTATCAACTCTCATAAGTACTTTCACAAACATAATATTAAAAAATAATAATAATATTAAAATAATTTGTTTTCGTTTTATGAACCTATACTCGGAAAATAACATGGTAAATATTAGTAATAATCCAAATAAGATATAAATATCTTTATTTATTTTTAGATGTAATGAAAAACATCACGTGATTTATAGTTAACAAAATATATACATTTAAATTCACAACATACGAACCAAACTTGCGTACAATTATTTACACACACACACACACACACACACACACACACACACACACACACACACACACACACACACACACACACACACACACACACACACACACACACACACACACACACACACACACACACACACACACACACACACACACACACACACACACACACACACACACACACACACACACACACACACACACACACACACACACACACACACACACACACACACACACACACACACACACACACACACACACACACACACACACACACACACACACACACACACACACACACACACACACACACACACACACACACACACACACACACACACACACACACACACACACACACACACACACACACACACACACACACACACACACACACACACACACACACACACACACACACACACACACACACACACACACACACACAAGTAGTAGGGATTTGCCGTTCCTGGCCCAGAGCTTGAATTTCGGGACCAGTGGACCAGAGATTGAATTTCGATATATATATATGCTTAGATGTGTTTAGATAGATAATTTGACAGTTTGCTCGGATGGTTGATAATTTTGTGGCGCAGTGCTAGGCGTGAATTTTGATGGGGAAAAAATATGAGTGTTGAATGTTCTAGTTTTATGGCATAGGGTTGAGTTTTGTCTATCGTAATTTCTGTAGGTGTAGATAAACAATGTTATTTACAAATGGGTTCAAGATCAGGCGATTGTCTTGATCCACGATTGTAACAGTGATTTGCTGTATTTTTCGCAGGGCACTATCTAACGGAGCATAATATCTCTGGAGCGGCGTTTCTGATACTTTGTAGCCCCGCGGTACGGCTGGGAAAAATGTGTATAGCAGTCGATGTTCTTTGTGCTTGTGCAAGTGTTCGTCGTGATTTGAGTAACTGTTTTCAACCAAATTGCAATGTATCTCGACTGTATCCACAGCTCTGAGATTCGGTGGTTTCGTGGCTTTTATGATATGGTCGGCCATGTAGTAAAAACGTTCGTTACTGTAGTCTTCTTTTTCCTCAGACTGCATTTCGAACCCCAGCAGGTTTCGTATTGTGGAGTCAAAACTGAACTTGAGCGGTGAGACTATCGATACCCTGTCATCCATTTTCGCTATGCTGAACCTTGCAGAATCAACCACGTTCAGTGTTTTGAGGAACTCACTGCACTTGACCTGTATGGTGTCTAGCGTCCAGTGGCCTTTCTGAAAGAGAAGCGCTCTCGGACCAATGCTCTGTTGTTCGGCGTTAGGACCTACCCAAAAGTACATCGTTCCATCTGTCGGATGATTAGCGATATTGTTTTCCGAATAAAACCCGTACAGAGCCAGTTCGTAGTCATCTTCATCGCGCAAATATATTGGGTGCTCCAAGTGAAGTGTGATCACCGAACCCACTCCAACCAGTTTGAACAGCATTATGATTTTTAAAACTCTTTGTCTCCCATACACTATAGGTGTCTCTTAAAAGTTACTCTCGATCGATGCGAAAAAAAATTGTTTTTTTAAATAGCCGTGTTTGCCACATGTTATTCAGGTGTGGGGGCCCAAATCACGCCATTCTCGAGAGCTTCAAGTTTCTCCTCAATCTTTTCGAGCCTTTCGTTTGTTTTTCTCTTCAAGTTTCGGACGGCATCGAATAGTTCATTGAGCTCTAGTCGAAGTTTGATTTCGACTTTATCGAAAGCTTGCAACGATTCATGGGAAAACTCTCTTTTCATCTCATTGATTTTAGAATCGACGTATTGTGCACTATTACCACCAGCAACAAAAGTGATGTTCGTATCACCAAATTTGTTGATGTGAAAAGTACTGCCACGATAACTCTCCATAGTTATAGTCTCTTACCACCAAGACTTCCAAGTGTATTTTGTTATCTCGTAGACACCGCACGATATCATTCCAATCTTCACTTTTGTCGTTACGTCGTAACACCTCAATACATAGGTGGCCGCATATCGGAGGATCATCAAAATCTTGGACTCTGTCGATGTTGTATTTGAGATTGTCTGCACCCAAATAACGTACCAACTCTAGTGGTGGTCTTGCATCACCGAACGAGTCGAAGTATAATTTATGTTCTCCCCGTTTTACGTAACACGTCCAGTGGGTGCCATTAGATAATATATCTCCAAGATTGATGACCCCACATTCGATGGGACTAGGTATTAACGGTAGCATTTGACGCATAAACACGCCTCGAAAATATTCTATCTTTAGCGTTTTTGACGTAATTTCAATTTCAGCGAGCGAAAGGGGTGTGATCTTTTTTTATTACCAAGCAGTTCGTCTACACTTGGAGTTGATGCGCCGTTTAAGACCTGAACCTTTAGGACCGATAATACTGTCAAGTTCACTGTCAATTAGTTGTTTCAACCACGGTACGAACTTATTCTTGAGTAGTGGTGCTATTGTGTGCCTCACAACTGGTGAAATGAAACGTTTGCCACCAGGTAACATCTGTTTCGACAAAATCTAGCATCTCTTTCAAGAGACCTCCTTTTTTGTTCATTGAAAGCTGTCCGTATGAAAGCTCCATCCGTAATCTTTATTATCTTTTTTCGCTTTGACTATACGTTGGTGCTGTCTTGGTGTGAGCAAGATATCATCGCCACCACACATAGTCACTTGGTCTTTCGATAGACCAATGCTCGCACTCTGCCGCCTTTCGGTAAGCGGTGCGGAGCTTACGTTTCTGTCCATCCGACAGCCTGATTTTATGATGATGATGTAACGCAACCATAATCAATACACTTATAACTAAGTCATGGATATTTACTGTCCAAAGTGTAAAATAAAACGAGCTCAATAAATGTTGAGACTTTGAAAATGGTTAACGAAAAGTGGCGACACAAGGCACAATGCGTAGTTTGTGGAAAAGAAAAGAGTACATTTATTAAAGCTCCGGATTTTGCTAACCAAATGAAACCTTCCTTGATCGAAGCAAAAGAATTACGGTGATAAAGAAATTTCCAGAAACGAAGAATCATAACGCTTGAATCGATGATTTGTGGGCTGCCGATTTGGTCATCATGGATAGGTATAGAAGGTGAAAACGACGGTTACAAGTACATTCTAAATGTCATAGACACGTTCTCAAAATATGCTTGGTCAGAACCATTAGTCAGAAAAAGTGGATCTGATGTAAGCCGAGGCATTTAGAGTTATATTAGAAAGAGCTTGGCAATGTGGGCACGAGTCACCCAATCTACTTCATACAGACAAAGGGCGTGAATTCGTAAACAGTGACTTCAGGCGTTTGTTTGAAGGAACATGACATCAAGATGTATCATACTGAGAATGAGGAAAAGAGTGCGATAGTAGAAAGATTCAACCGTACTCTAATGAGAAAATGAAAGTACAATTTGAAGTGCGTAAGTCATTGGGGGGAGTGGGTATGGAGAATGGGGTGGTACTGAAAACGAAAACAGCAGTTTTTCATAGACCGATTGATGATCGCCATTGAGGTTAATAGCGGAAGTGAACCTGAGCTGAGACGCAATATCAAGCAGGGATGAAACAACATCATAAAAGTGCGGAAAACCTCACTCAAGATTGGTGATAGAGTTAGGATTACGAAATCTCTCTCTATATCACCTACGCCACCGTACACTCTCTATATGAGCGACACACACAACTCGAGACGCTTCCATATGTACCGTTTATATCTCTCACTCTCTCTCATTGCGCGAGCGGCCAGTCATCAGAGATTATCAAAGACAGCTCGCTAAGAACATATTATCCTGATGGTGAACATCATTTGTGATTCAAAAGTCAGGATTTAAATTAATGGAACATAATAAAAGTTTGTTTTTTTTTATTGGGGTAAGGGAATATTTGTGGTTTCGTGACTAATATGGGAGGGGTGGGTGAGAGTGGGAGGCGTGAGAGGAGGTGTGTGGGAATGTGATCTCGATCTATCGAGAGTGAGAGATGTTTGGTATTATCAGCGCGCGTGTGAGAAGCGTAGGAAATGGTGGGATATAGGTGTTTTTGAGTTAAATATTATGGTGTGAGGAGTTGGAGGAGGGGAGTAGGGGTGGTGTGTGTGACAAGTAATATTAAGTTGGTTTGGGAGTATGGATTTGAATTGTGGGTTATGTTATGATTTGAAAATTGGATAATGGAGGGTTTTGAGTATGTACTAGTTTTTGGAGAATAGGGGTTGAGTATGTATATGGGGAATGGAGGGGGTGGAGGATAAGGGTGGGATAAGGGGTAGGGGTAGGGTGGTATTATGAGGTTTTAGGTGGGAGGGGAAGGGGTGATAGTAGTGGTGGGGGATTTAATTGTTTATTTAGGGTGAGTGATATAGAATTATTAGGGTGTATTTGGGTTGTTTGAATTTATGAATAACGGTAGATAGAGTGTCATCGAATGGGGAGGTGATGATAGTTTGATGGAGGGTAGAGAATGGATGGATTTCAAGAAAGTGTGGTGTTGTCGACTGGTAGAATGAGTATTCTACCAACGGTACGCGTAGAATAAACGATGTAATTTTTACCTTTCCATCTTCAGGTTCAACATCGGTTGCTTCTGAACCTTTCCAATGACACAGAGCGTCGTTGTCTTCGGAACGCGTGAATGTGATTTCAAATCCACCTTTATACATCGGATACTGAAGGTGGTCGAAAAAGCCGAGACCAAGATGACCGAGCGTACCTAGTGCTTCAAATTTGCCCCCTCCACTGTACTGGGATACGAAAACCGCAGTTTGAAAGTGTGGCCGTATTTGTGTACATCAACATACCCTTGATGTAGCCTGTTACACCTGGATTGTCTACGCTATCAATGATTGTGTTGTGTTTCTTTAGCTCAATTCGTGAGAACAGGAAAGCTGGGAAGTTGTTAACAAGTTTTATAGTAGAATTCTTTGGGTATGCCGACCCGTCTGATTTTTTTCACGACTTCACCTTGAATGTGAAACATTATGCGAGAATCGTAAAACGCATCACCATGATCCAATCTGAACACAGGTGTAGTTGTTCGGTGTGTTGAAATTGAGATCAGGACACTGCGTAACAGTCCTGTACTCACTCCTCACAACACCCGCCCATAAACTTGGTGTAGATCGCTTCCATTGTGAAATTATATCACCACTTATAGTATTCACATAGGGTACATAGAACCGGACGTACCCAAACCCATGCCGAGTTTACGTTTCAGCCACATTCCACCGGTTGTAGCAAGAGCAACTGCACGTTCATTCAAATCAGCATCAGGTGCCATGACTCTACGCCACGCCTTCTTCTGCAACTCACGATCGTCCACCCATCTGTCTTCTGTATTTTTTGTGTTTGCTGTACCAAATGTCATGTTCTTTGCACGCCCTCGTCAAGTGGGTTGATTCCTTTATCTCCTCTAAGCCAATCGTTCGTCTAGTTTTGTACCGGGTCCACAAAAATTGTACGTATCAATTGCAAATTGTGTGGAGCATGAAGCTCGAACGGTAGATTGTTGATGATTTCGTTCAAAAGCCCAGACCCTTCGATCACACTCTCGGTAATGCTGAAAGACAACGTACTAGATATTTTGTTCCTCGTGAGTCTGCACTAACTCTTCATTCTGTCGTATATGATTTGGGGGGACGGAGGAGAGATGGGTGTGGGGGGGTGGTGGAGGCGGGGGGGGGGGGTGAGTGGGGGGGGAAATTGTTGTTAGCCACCATTTCTTGAGCGTAAATGTAATTCAATAGGTGTGTTAGGGGGGGATATTTATACCGGGGGGGGGGGATCCATTGAGATTGCTGATGTATTTGTATCTACCAGCCTACCTGCATGAGACTAGCCAACCCTGACCCAGTCATTTCATTTTATGTAGGGGTAGGGGTGTGGGGAGAAATTTGTAGGGGTGAGGCTTGCCATTTACGACACTGACAAAAAGGGGAGGGATGGTTTTGTGAGGGGGGAGATGGTTTTGGGGGAGTGGGATTGTGTGAGGGTGGGGGGGGGGTAGGGTGGTTTTGGGGGTGGTGTGGTAAGTTAGATGGGGAGGTTTGGGGGGATGATAGTTGGTTTGACGGGAGGGGGATTTTTAAATTTTAACTAAAGTAAAGGGGTTTGGGGGGGGGTGAGGGGGGTGGTGTATGGTGAGGGAGTTAGGGGGGGTTGGGAGGGTGAGGGGAGATGAATTGGGGTTAGGGTAGAGATGAGTAATTTGTAAGGGTTATGGGGTATGTAAGGGGAGGGTTTGTTAGTGAGGGATTGAAATGGGGGTTGGTGAGGGTGTGAATGATGGGGGTTTTTTAGTGGTTGATATGAGAAGGGTATTGTGTGAGTATAGATGTTAAGATTGTGTAGAGGAGGAAGGAAGGGTAATTGGAGGGGGTTGGGTGGGAAGGTGGGATGTAGTGAGGGTTAGGGAGGAGGGATGGGAGGGTTTGTATGGTAGATTGAGGGGAGAGGGGGGGGTGTGGATGGAGGGTGAGATGTAGGGGAGAAGGGAATTGAGAAGATGGGATGATAGTGTAGAAGTTTTATGGTGGATTTGGTGTGGGTTTGGAAGTGTGGAGGGTTTTTTGGTTGAGTTGTTGAAGGTTTTAGTGGGGGGGGGGGTGAGAGTGTGGAATTGTGGTTGGTATGATGGTAAGATGGGGGGGGGGGGGGAGGGGGGGGGGGGGGGTTTATGTTTGGGAGGAGGTTGGAGAAGGTGGAAGAGATTTAGGGGAGGATTGTTATGTAATGTTGGAGTGTAGGTGGGTTTTGTGATGAGGGGTTGGGGGTTGAGGATTAGGAGGGTGTGGGGTATGGGTTAGGTTTGGGGGTAGGAGTGGGGTAGGGGGGGGAATGAGATTGTTTGTTTTAAGGGGGTTGAATTATGGAGGATTATGTGTGGATTTGGGGGTGTATGTAGTAATATTTTGAGGATTTTGTGGAAGGGAGGGTGAGGTGGCGTGTATTATAGTGATTTGTTGTATGGTGTGTAGAATTTGGCATATCCACCAGACGATATAAGCGGGAATTTTGTGGCTCGGGGGAGGTTGTAGAATATGATTGTGGGTGGAATTGTGCCGACCATCGTAATAAATATCTTTTATGGGGTGGGGTCAATAACTTCTCAATGAGAAATTATTGTGGTCACATTCATCAAATAAGAGTGTCGTCATCTTTATAATTGCATTGAGGGCAAGTTCGGTCATACGCAATAGGCGACAATAACTTCCATCTAATAAATAAGACTCTAGCATGGAGCCTTTCACTACTAGGGCGTTGTCAACCCTTGCCGTCTAAATAAAATTCACAAAAGATTCTTTCCACACACCACCCTCAAATTAACACGTAGGACCTAGCCATTTTGTCGAAGTATCACACAAACATACACTTTATATCCATTCCCTATGTCTTATAATTATTTTAAATTCCCCCTATATGATCCCATCTCTAATAGTACGTTGTCATCTTACTACTCTATGTTGAATAGGCTCACACACTGAATAGTTCATCCCTAAACTACTACACCACAGTTCATAAAAACGTAGTTGAGGGGATTTTTTTTATAAATTTTTTTTTTTATTATTATGATTTTTTTTACTTTTTTCTTTATTTTATTTTAATATATTTGTGGTACAATTTTTTTGTAGTATTGAGTAGTTCTTCTGATGGTTTTGATATTTTTTTTTGCTTGGATTGAAAGAAGTTTTGTAGATTATATCAGTCTGGTTTTCTTGTGTGTAAAAGTTTGCAGGATTCGTACAGAAGGTTTTTACGGGTTGGTTTGTGGTTTGGTGTGGTGGTGTCCTAAGCGTTTAGGTTTCTTGTAGCAGGTGATTTTTTTCTATTCGTTTCTCCTCTTCTAAGGATACCTAACATTTGATCTAAGCCCGAAGAATTCTCCATATAAACCCTTTAGTTCTCTGGCATGGCCCATAGGGGGTGATCATAGACTTGAGCCGTTTTTAATGGGTGTTTAGGCGGGGTGCGGGGCATGGGAACAACTATTCAAAATATTTAATCATACTTGCATTCCCTTGATAAAATCACTGTTTCATCTTTACACACAAGAGAATCTTTCGTATATTCAATATTAGTTTACGCCTAAAGTGGTGCTGTATGGTGTTGTTGAGTATATGATTAGGGTTAAGCGATTCGACTAGATATGTGTCTCTGTTGTGGTGGAATGTTGCTTGGAGTATACGGGGAATTTTAAATAGTTGTGGGATTAGGAAAAATCGTAACCCACAATTAGTTTCAATCAATTTCTCATAGCTCAGGGGTATATTATTTGCTACACGTTTTCCAAGATTTCCATATCTTTCCGAATACTGCTTATTCATCATTTAGAAACACACACATTCTCAAAGTCTTTGCTTTTATCGATTAAACTTCGTTTTATATATATTTTTCCCAAATTGGTATCTGAACGAGAAAGGTATATTCTGATCTTCTTACGTGTCTTTAAACTGTGATTGAGGTGTGTAGATGGAGCGGTGAACACACTAGGCGTTTATAATTTACTAATTGTCGTCGTTAAGAGTAACAAAAGACTTCCTCAGAATACATATTTGTGAGTTTCCAGTACACCAGTCAAATCAAGTATAAAAACCGTTTAGCATCTTCCGTTACATTTTGAACATCCTCTATAGCTCTCACCAAGTCACTCCACACATGGCAACCAGTAAATCTTTTACGCATCGGCTGACTCATCGCATGACCGTAAAGATTGTTCATATCTAGATAGGTTAGATTGAAGGTGTGTATGACTTGACTTACTTTTTCCCATGTTGTGGGTGTCAGATTAAATGGTTGTACTAAGGGGCGGTTTAAGAGGTTTAGGTCCTCTTCTAGTCTGTTTACTGGCTGTTGTTTGTTTTGTTGTAATGTCACTTCTGCTATCTGAGTAAAGAAAGTGTTTAGTTGTTCAGCTACCTGAATAGGATTGTCTACTACTGCGTTGTTAATGTTTAGCTTAGGACCTACCCATCCACCCATACAAGCACGGTGATTAGAATAAACAAATCAGCTGATTTCACCCATGAATCTAATACCATCTCATACCAATCTCAATACCATGCATACCAATCTCAATACCATAGCCGATTGGTATGCAGAGGCTAAAATAACCATTATAAACAAAGTAACCTAACGTGCATCATAAGTCGCATTTCAGAAAAAAAGTGTTTTTTGTCAATTTTTGCATATATTTCCATACTACAGTATTAACCCACCAGCCCACCCATACACGTACTGTGGTATTGACCCACCCGCCCACCCATACACGTACTGTGATATTGATATGTGAATATCATTGATATGTGAAGAATGATATCAAGAATGATTTTAACCACAGTTGTGAAACACCTCTGATACCATACGTCTCAAGTTTTTGTAGTAGTATACTGTGGTCAACGCAATCGAAAGCCTGACACACCCGCCCACCCATACAGGCACAGTGGTACTGACACACCCGCCAACCCATACATGCACAGTGGTACTGACACACCCGCCAACCCATACAGGCACAGTGGTACTGACGTACCCGCCCACCCATACAGGCACAGTAGTACTGTACCAATACCACCACGTACGTGTATGGGTGGGCGGATGGGTCAATACCACAGTACGTGTATGGGTGGGCGGATGGGTCAATACCACTGTACGTGTATGGTGTGGGCGGGTGGGTCAATACCATAGTACGTGCATTTTCAATACCACTGTACTAGAATATGTAGTCTGTGTGTGTGTGTGGGCGCGAGCACGCGTGAGTACGTGCGTGTGTGTACGAAATATCAACTAGGGGATTGAGGTTGGGGAGGGGGAAGGCCGCGGCCTTGATTGGAATGCGGAAAGTACAGTGATACTGACCCACTCGCCCACCTATACACGTACAGTGATATTGACCCACCTGCCCGTACATACACGTACAGTGATATGGATCCACCTGTCCGCCCATACACATGCAGTGATATAGACCCACCCACCCGCCCATACACGTACAGTGATATTGACCCACCCATCCGCCTATACACATACAGTGATACTGACCCACCCACCCGCCTATACACGTACAGTGATATTGACCCACCCAATATCACTATATATATCACCATACACGTACAGTGTCAATACCACTGTACGTGTATGGGAGGGCGGGTGGGTCAATATTACTGTACGTATATGTGTGGGCGGGTGGGTCAATACCACTGTATGTGTATCGGTGGGCGGGTGAGTCAATACCATTGTACGTGTATGAGTGAGTGGGTGAGTCAATACCACTGTACGTGTACGAGTGGGCGGGTGGGTCAATACCACTGCATTGAAGGGTTGAGTCATAATCTTTCATATAGGGGTTGTTAGCTTTGGCGTGACGGTTCGAGCATTGAGATATTCCACCTCGAACCATTTGTAGTCTATGGGTGGTTGGGGGGGGGGGGGGGGGGGGGGGGGGGGGTGGGGGGGGGGGGTGTGGGGGGGGGGGTGTATGTCACTACAGTCAGTAGCGAGGATCCACAAAGGGGAGTGAGGGGGGGGGGCGAAGGGGGTGGGGGGGGGTGGTGGTTGGGGGGGGGGGAGGGCTGTGGGGAGGGGGGGGGGTGGGGGATCATCGCACTCCAAGCGAGACCTGGTGCTGTGTAATAACAATGCCGATCGAAGGGTATAGTCCCAGGGCACCTATGCGCTAAAAGGGGCAACAGACATACAGACAGACAGTCTAGGAGTGGAGTATGGGTGGAAGGGGTGAGGGTTAAATATATTAAATTAGTTATTAGGGGGGTGTTGTATGGGATGAGAACAGAGATGGGAGAGAGGTTTGTATGATATTATGATTTTTTGATTGTGGAGAATGTTAAGGGGAATAAGATGTAAAGTGATAGTTTTTAATGTTGAAATGACTATGGAGCTGATAGAATGATTAAGTATCTTAGGGTGTATAGCAGAATGTGTGGGTAGGTGTTGTGATGTAGATGGAATTTAGGGTTAGATGTTTTGGTTTGTTGAATGTAGAATTGTGTAGTAAATGGGACATAAGTATAATTTTAGTTAGGGAACAGAGGTAGTGGGCGGGGGTTGTGTGATGTGGTACAACACAGCTCTTCCGATTTGGCTTAATGAATTGGCTATCATAACCACCAAGTTGTCTAAGAAGACGGTATCGAAATTAGCACGTTATAATTCAAATACATTTGTTATGTAGCAACACCTCTTGAATTTACCGTTATATGATCATAGATCCATCACCGTCATCTCTAATATTCGTTCTACTATTGACATCTGTTGTAGTTCATCAACCGCGAGATTGGATTTGATGATGGAAAATGGTACCAGCATTCTCACGTTGTAAGCGTTTAAGATATGCCTCCTTATTGTGGTGTTTATTATATTAGAGATTATGGGCGGGGGTAGTGTTGGGTTGGTTTTTTTTTGGGCTGGTGCATCACTCCCACAAAACGAACAGTGTTGACTAAATACCGCTGTCGTGACCATAATAACAATAACTGAGGGTCATTGTTATATCAGTTTAGGATTGCTTATGAATATCGTGAATCATGAGCAACACACACACGCTTTTATGAATGCTAACAAATGATTTATAGATTGGAATTATAATATGAGAACATTTATTGTCGAATGGAGAAACAAGATGTAGATAGATTAGAGATTTAGGGAAAAGGGGAACATCCCCAATTTAATGTTTATCTACACAAATCCTTTCTATCAAATGCTAAACTCAGGGAATAAGCCGGAGCGATTCCATTTTTTTGTCACTTGAGAATTCCTAACTTTTCCAGATTCTTATGTAACATCTATGACTTCTTGCAGGCTGCTTTAATACGTTTCTTCGGGTAGGGTGATTACATGTTTAACTCAAAATAATTATAAACTTTTCTCATAAGCATATATTAATTGAAATACCGAACGATCCTCAAATTCACTTTGAATCTTACGATTTTCAATACCTGGTTATTCGCAAAGTCAGGGCTTTCTTTTACACTCATCTCAAAACCTTAAATTTTCCTTTGCTGTAAATGCCTAAAATGCCTCCACAAGAAACACTTCTTATCATTATTTTTCCACATTGATAACAGCTTTCCCGTTTTCATACTGGAGGTAGTATTACTACACACCTTCAGGATATATTTGTTCAATCTATTTCCATCCTTCGATATTTTGACGCGTCCCATTCTTCGACGGGCTCCCAAATCCGCCAACCCGAGTTTTTTCTTTTGCAATCAATATTCTGATATATCTGAATGCAGGATGAGGGGATTTGTCGTGTTTGTAATTCAGGTTTCACTCATAACCTCCAGCTGCTGCCGTATTAAACAGCCGAAAAAACCAAACTTAAAGCTTTAGTATTTTATTACATATTTCATTTTCATCACTCAATGACTAGGTTTATACCATTAAAGAAACGAACTCACATCTGAATCTATTGAATTATAAATAATGTGGGATAAAAGAGAGAAAAATTTAATCTTTGTTTTTCACGAGTTAACCAGATCTGTATTCAAATGTTTTCTTCTTCCGCTCCATCTACATTGTTCTGTAAGTTTTCCAACCTTGATTATCTGTTTGTGTTATTGTGAACTTGTTCTCAATTACTGTCTACAAGCTAATCGACGTAATCTCCGCGCCGTCGTCTTCTCATTTATCATTGACTCATTGTGAAATATGACGGACTGTCGAAAGTGACGTAGTGCCAGTTGCTGTGAGGGAGGTGGGGGGGTGTTCATTGACAGTACTCTTAATGTGTTCTTTTTTTTGATATGAATATTAAATTTTTTGCGTATTATAGGATGCAAAACTCTGATTAGGTGTAACTCTGAATGAGGTGAATAGCCCATTATATTTTCTAATTGATGGCGAATCACAGTACTACGCGGAGTGGTCGCAAAACGAGTTTTACGACTTCTTCAGGGGGTTGAAGTTTTATGACAAATCGAAATCATTTATGGCATCTCTAAATTTAGCTTCGTTCCAATTTGGATTTCTACGTGCTTCTGAGATTACGTTACCCAATAATTTTATAACATTATCTATGTCAGCCTCCCTCAAATATGATTCAGGATCAGAACTATCATGATCTTCGGGCTTTGACTTAGGAGAAGCAATCGAGGAATCAGGTAGTGGGCTGATTGGAGAAGGAATGGGGGCTGACCAATCTACTTCAAAGTCAGGAGAAGATACTGGGGGAAGGCTGGTAGAGGGCTGATTGGAGAAGGAATGGGGGGCTGACCAATCTACTTCAAAGTCAGGGTCAGGAGAAGATACTGGGGAATCATCATCTAGCAATGGGCTATTTGGTCGCTTGTTTGTCTTGCGAGCGTAAGCTCTGGGATTGATTGGTGTCGTACGTTTACTTTTCATAAAATCTTCATCGTATGTCTGGAGTGGTTTAACAGGCCGGCGATTAACTTTCGACTTCGGATATTTTGCAACAAGTTCGGATATTTCAGGACCTGAGGCTGGAAGTCGTTGAGCAAAACGTTCCTCTATTCTTTTGATTGTTGGATTGGACACAACGAAATCCGAAGGTAGCATCATCCTCCTTTTGTTTGTGGTCCTCAGATTTTACATGGGAAACCAAATTAGACTTTTCGATAGTCTTCTCACATACCTCACACAATACCGATTCTGTGGAGTATGGATACATCATTGCCCTTCGTTTATGAACCCTAGATTTTACATGTGAGGCATATCTAGGTTTTTCAATAGACTTTTCGCATACCCAACACATTACCGATTCTGGAGCTGGTTTGATTCCAAAACGTTTGACTCTGTTGCGTAGCATCGTATTAGTGTTACACTTTTTAGATTTGCTGTGTCTAAGCATATTACGAATAGAAACTTCGGTGCCACATATAGTACATGCCTGTTTTGTAGCATCATTCGAAATTGAGCTAGTCTGAATATCTGGAACTGCAGCCGTTTGCTCAGGAGAAGAAGTCGTGATGCATCTTTTCGATTTACGATGCCGTGACATGTTGGATGCAGTCACTTCAATTCCACACTTTGGGCATGGTTTCCTTTGCGAATAGTTTGATGCCTGGTTGAGTACTGGCATTGCAGTGTTAGGATTATTTGAAACTGCGATACTCAAACAGCGTTTCGATTTACGGTGTCGTGACATATTTTTAGCCAGAACGTCAACACCACATGCTGGACAAGTTTCCTTCTGAGGACATACAGTGGTGGTTGAAGGAAAAGGTCCGAGCGCTAGCACCGTTGATTGGTAGCCTGTGGAAGCTGCGATACATTTTTTCGTCTTACGATGTCGAGACATATTTGATGCATGTACAAACGCATTGCAAGTAGGACATTGCTTCTTTGAAGCCATATCGTTAGCACTCAGAAGTGCTGATGAGTTGACATTAGTCTTATAAGTAGCCATTTGCATGGAGTTAGCTGTCTCCTCTGACCACCCTGAACATTTGTCGTATTTTGGTGTGGAAGAGTGAAGAAACGACGAAGCCATATCGTTAGCACTCAGAAGTGCTGATGAGTTGACATTAGTCTTATAAGTAGCCATTTGCATGGAGTTAGCTGTCTCCTCTGACCACCCTGAACATTTGTCGTATTTTGGTGTGGCAGAGTGAAGAAACGACGAGGACGACGAGAGAAGATAAACGTCACCTGAACGACACGTAAACGAA